>PVIC010000216.1:0-34945 GCA_004025085.1 Thryonomys swinderianus
TCTCTCTCATTGCTTTAAATGGAGCTTGCAGGAACAAACACTTGTTTCTCTAAGAAAGAAAGGGCTACAGATGGCTCCATGTAGGCTTCAATTCAGTTTCTGAAACTGAGTTGACAGCAAGATGTTCTGAGTTAAAGGTCCTTGTCTGGTGGAGTAACCTGCTGTTAGGCCACACTCTCCCATTGGTTTTAATGGAGCTTGTGGGAAAACACAGTTTTTTCTCTGAGAAAACAAGGTCTAAGGAGCTCACCATGTAGTCTTGAAGTCAGTTTCTGAAACTGAGTTTAAAACAGGACGATCTGAGTTCCAGCTCCTTGCTTCGTGGATAAACCTGATGTTAGGCCACACTCTCCCTTTGTTTTCAATGGAGCTTAAAGGAACAAACAGTTGTTTCTCCAAGAAAACAAGGGCTACGTAGCTCACCATGTACGCTTGAATTCAGGATATGAAAATGAGTTCACAGCAGGACCTTCTGAATTAGAGCTCCTTGTTTGGTGGAGGAACCTCCTCTCATCCCACACTCTCCCTTAGGCTTCAAAGGTACCATTGGCTAAAGGGAGAAATAAAGCCATCAAGCTGCAATCCAGGCTGTCCCCTTCTAATGCAAGCCCTGTGTTTCTCTCGACTTAGAATGTGTCCATTTAAACAATAGCTGTGGTTCTCCTGTGTTTGACCTTACAGAGAGTGTGTTATCTATTCCTAAGCGGCCTTGTTTTAACTAAGGCATGGGGAACCTGCAGAAGTAAACTACAGTTGTTCTGGCATAAAAGGGGACACAGTGTGTTGGGTGTGGACTGCAATGCAATTCATTATGCTGAGATCAGAGCAGAAAATTCTGAGTCCCCGTTGCGTGTTTGCTGGAGAAAGCTTCTGTTATCCATTGCTCTCACTTTGGTTATAATGGAGCATGCAGGAACAAACACGTGTTTTTCTAAGAAAGAAAGGGCTACAGAGGGCTCCATGTACACTTTAATTCACATTCTGAAACTGAGTTGACAGTAAGAGGATCTGAGTTCCAGCTCCTTGTTTGCTGGAGAAACCTGCTGTTAGACCACCCTCTCACATTGCTTTCAGTGGAGCTTGCAGGAACAAACAGTTGTTTCTCTGAGAAAACAAGGGCTACAGAGCTCACTATGTAGGCTTGAATTCAGGTTTTGAAAGTGCGTTGACAACAGGATGTTCTGAGTTCCAGCTCATTGTTTGGTGGAGAAAACTCCACTCATCCTACACTCTCCCTTAGGCTTCAATGGAACCAGTGGCTAAAGGGAGAAATAAAGCCTATAAGCTGCACTCAAGGCTGGCCACTTCTAAAGCAAGCACTGTGCTTCTCTTGCATTAGAATGTATACATTGGAACTACAGCTGTGGTTCTCCTTTGCTTACCCTTACAGAGAGAGAGTGATCTATTCCTAAGTGGACTTGTTTTACCTAAGGGCAGGGAACCTGCAGAAATAAACTGCAGTTGCTGTGGCATAAAAGGGGACACAGAGTGTTGGGTGTGGACTGCAATGCAGTTTCTGAAGCTGAGAACAGACCAGAAAGTTCTGAGTTCCAGCTGCTTGTTTGGTGGAGAAAGCTGCTGTTATCCATTCCTCTCTCATTGTTTTCAATGGAGCTTGCAGGAACAAACACTTGTTTCTCTAAGCAAAAAAGGGCTACAGAGGGCTCCATGTACGCTTCAATTCTGTTTCTGAAACTGAGTTGACAGCAAGATGTTCTAAGTTTAAGGTCCTTGTTTGGTGGAGTAACCTGCTGTTAGGCCACACTCTCCCATTGGTTTCAATGGAGCTTGTGGGAACAAACAGATTTTTCTCTGAGAAAACAAGGGCTAAGGAGCTCAACATGCAGGCTTCAATTCAGGTTCTGAAAGTTAGTTGACAGCAGGATGTGCTGAGTTTCAGCTTGTTTTTTTGGTGGAGAAACCTCCTCTCATTCCACACTATCCCTTAGGCTTCAATGGAACCAGTGGCTAAATGGAGGAATAAAACTGGCAAGCTGCTCTCCAATCTGGCTTCTTCTATAGCCAGCCCTGTGCCTCTCTCTCATTACCATGTATCCATTGGAGCAATAGCTGCAGTTCTCCTGTGCTTGCCCTTACAGAGAGAGAGTGATCTATTCCTAATCGGCCTTGTTTTACCTAAGGCCCAGGGTACCTGCAGGCATAAACTGCAGTTGCCCTAGCGCAAAAGGGAACAAAGAGTGTTGGGGGTGGACTGTAATGCAGTTTCTGAAACACTCCCATTGGTTTCATTGGAGCTTGCAGGAACAAAAACGTGTTTCTCTAAGAAAGAAAGGGCTAAAGAGGGCTCCATGTATGCTTCAATACAGTTTCTTTAAATGTGTTGTCAGCAAGATGTTCTGAGATCCATCTCCTTGTTTGGTGGAAAAATCTGCTGTTATCCATTGCTCTCCCATTGGTTATAATGGATCTTGCAGGAACAAACATGTGTTTCTCTAACAATAAATAAATAAATAAATAAACAAACAAACAAACAAATAAATAAATAAATAAATAAATAAATAAATAAAGGCTACAGCGGTCTCCATGTAGGCTTCAATTTATTTTCTGAAACTGAGTTGACAGCAAGACATTTTGAGTTCCAGCTCCTTGTTTCGTGGAGAAACCTGCTGTTAGGCCACACTCTCCCATTGGTTTCCATGGAGCTTGCAGGTACAAACGGTTGTTTCTCCAAGAAAAGAAGGGCTATGGATCTCACCATGTAGGCTTGAATTCTGGGTCTGATAGTGAGTTGACAGCAGAACGTTCTGAGTTCCAGCTCCTTGTTTTGTGGAGAAACCTCCTCTCATCCCACACTCTCCCATAGACTTAAGTGGATCCAGCAGCTAAAGGGAGAAATAAAGCCTGCAAGCTGCACTCCAGGCGGGCCGCTTCTAAACCAAGCCCCAGGCTTCTGTCCCTTCAGAATGTATCCATTTGCACAAGATCTGCGGTTCTCCAGTGCTTGAACTTACAGAGAGATAGGGATCTATTCCTAAGCAGCCTTGTTTTACCTAAGGCCCAGGGAACCTGCAAGAATAAACTGCAGTTGCTCTGGCATTAAATGGGACTCAGAGTGTTGGGTGTGGACTCTGAGGAAGTTTCTGAAGCTGAGATCAGAGCCGAACGTTCTTAGTTACAACTGCTTGTTTGGTGGAAAAAGCTGCTGTTATCCTTTCCTCTCCCATTGGTTTCAAAGGAGCTTGCAGGAACAAACTCTTGTTTCTCTAAGAAAGAAAGGGCTACATAGGGCTCCATGTAGCCTTCAATTCAGTTTCTGAAACAGAGTTGACAGCAAGATGTTCTGAGTTCCAGCTCCTTGTTTGGTGGAGAAACCTGCTGTTAGGCCACACTCTCCCATTGGTTTCAGTGGAGCTTGCAGGAGCAAACAATTTTTTCTCTGAGAAAACAAGGGCTATTTAGCTCACCATATAGCATTGAATTCAGCTTCTGAAAGTGAGTTTAAAAGAGGATGATCTGAGATCCAGCTCTTTGTTTTGTAGAGAAACCTGCTGTTAGGCCACACTGTCCCATTGGTTTCCATTGAGGCTGCAGGAATAAACAGTTGCTTCTCCAAGAAAAAAAAGGGCTACAGAGCCCACTATGTAGGCTGGAATTCAGGTTCTTATAGTGAGTTGACAGCAGGACGTTCTGAGTTCCAGCTCATTGTTTTGTGGAGAAATCTCCTCTCATCCCACACTCTCCCATAGGCTTCAATGCAACCAGCGGCTAAAGGGAGAAATAAAGCCTGCAAGCTGCACTCTAGGCTGGCCGCTTCTAAAGCAAGCCCTGTGCTTCTCTAGCCTTAGACTGTATCCATTTAAACACTAGCTGCTGTTCTCCTGTGCTTGACCTTACAGAGAGAGTGTGATCTATTGCTAAGCGGCCTTTTTTGACCTAAGGCCCAGGGAACCTGCAGGAATAAACTACAGTTGCTCTGGCATAAAAGGGGACACAGAGTGTTGGGTGTGGGCTGCAATGCAGTTTCTGAAGCTGAGATCAGATCAGAACGTTCTGAGTTCCAGCTGCTTGTTTTTATGGAGAAATGTTTTATTATCCAATCCTCTCACATTGGTTTCCACGGAGCTTGCAGGAACAAACACTTGTTTCTCTAAGCAAGAAATTGCTACAGAGGGCTCCACGTACGCTTCAATTAAGTTTCTGAAACTGAGTTGGCTGCAAAACGTTCTGAATTCCAGCTCCTTGTTTGCTGGAGAAACCTGCTGTTAGGCCACCCTCTCCCATTGTTTTTAAAGGAGCTTGCAGGAACAAACAGTTGTTTCTCTCAGAAAACAATGCTCACCATGTAGGCTTGAATTCAGGTTCTGAAAGTGAGTTGACAGCAGGACTTTCTGAGTTCTAGGTCGTTGTTTGGTGGAGAAACCTCCTCTCATCCCACACTCTCCCCTATGCTTCAATGGAACCAGTGGCTAAAGGGAGAATTAAAGCCGTCAAGCTGCACTCCAGGCTGCCCACTTGTAAAGCAGTCCCTATGCTTCTCTATCCTGAGAATGTATCCATTTAAAATAGCTGTGGTTCTCCTCTGCTTCACCTTACAGAGAGAGAGTGATCTATTCTTAAGTGGCCTTGTTTGACCTAAGGCCCAGGGAACCTGCAGGAATAAATGACAGTTGCTCTGGCATTAAAGGGGACACAGAGTGTTGGGTGTGGAATCCAATGCAATTTCTGAAGCTGAGATCAGAGCAGAACATTCTGTGTTCCAGCTGCTTGTTTGGTGGAGAAAGCTGCTGTTATCCATTCCTCTCCCATTGGTTTCAAAGGAGCTTACAGGAAGAAACTCTTGTTTCTCTAAGAAAGAAAGGGCTACAGAGGGATCCATGTAGGCTTCAATTCAGTTTCTGAAACAGAGTTGACAGCATGATGTTCTGAGTTCCAGCTCCTTGTTTGGTGGAGAAACCTGCTGTTAGGCCACAGTCTCCCTTTGTTTTCAGTGGAGCTTGCAGGAACAAACAGTTGTTTCTCTGAGAAAACAATGCTTATGGAGCTCACCAAGTAGGCTTGAATTCAGGTTCTGAAATTGAGTTGACAGCAGGACGTTCTGAGTTCCAGCTTGTTGTGTGGTGGAGAAACCTCCTGTCATCCCACTCTCTCCCTTAGCCTTCAGAGGAACCAGTGGCTAAATGGACAAATAAAACTGGCAAGCTGCACTCCAGGCTGGCCACTTCTAAAGCAAGCCCTTTGCTTCTCTCGCATTAGAATGTATCCATTAGAACAATAGCTGTGGTTCTCCTGTGCTTGACCTTACAGAGAGAGAGAGAGAGTGATCTATTAATAAGTGGCCTTGATTTACCTAAGGCCCAGGGAACCTGCAGGAATAAACTGCAGTTGCTCTTTCATAAATGGGGATACAGATTGTTGGGTGTGGACTACAATGCTGTTCCTGAAGCTGAGATCAGAGCAGAACGTTCTGATTTTCAGCTTCTTTTTTGGTCTAGAAAGCTGCTGTTATACATTCCACTCCCATTGATTTCAGTGGAGCCTGCAGGAACAAACACTTGTTTCTCTAAGAACGAAAGGGCTACTGACGGCACCCTTTAGGCTTCAGTTCAGTTTCTGAACCTGAGTTGACAGCAAGAGGTTCTCAGTTCCAGCTCCTTGTTTTTTTTGAGAAAGCTGCTGTTATCTCACACTCTCCCTTTGGTTTCAATGGAGCTTGCAGGAACAAACAGTTGGTTCTCTTAGAAAACAATGGTACAGAATTCACCATGTAGGCTTGAATTTATTTTCTCAAGCTGAATTTACAGGATAACATTCTGAGTTTCAGCTTCTTGTTTGCTGGAGACACCTTCTCTCATCCCACACTCTCCCACAGGCTTCAATGGATCCAGCAGCTAAATAGAGGTATAAAGCCGGTAAACTGCACTCTAGCCTGGCTCTTTCTAAAGCAAGCCCTGTGCTTCTCTCGCATTAGAACGTATCCATTTGAGAAATAGCAGCGGTTCTCTGGTGTTTGACCACACATAGAGAGTGATATATTCCTATGCGGCTTTGTTTTACCTAAGGCCCAGGGCCCCTTCAGGGATAAACTGCAGTTCCTCTGGCATAAAGGGGGACACAGCGTGTTGGGCATGAACTGTAAGGCAGTTTCTGAAGCTGAGATCAGAGAAGAATATTCTGAGTTCCATCTGCTTGTTTGGTGGAGAAAGCTGCTGCTATCCATTACTCTCCTGTTGTTTCAAAGGAGCTTGCAAGAACCAACAGTTGTTTCTCTAAGAAAAGAAGGGCTAAAGAGGGCTCCATGTAGGCTTCAATTCTGTTTCAGAAACTGAGGTCAAAGACAGACTTTCTAAGTTCCACGACCTGGTTTCAGGGCGAAATCTCCTTATGTACCACAAACACTGATTTGCTTGCATGGAGCTTTCACAGAAATGGTGATATCGAGGTCCAAAAGGCATCCTGAGGCAGATTTCTGATATAGGCAGTGTGTCTTTCTGGCTTCTGGTTCTACTGTTCAGAACATTAGATGTGATTCTCGAATGCTTTCATGTACTAAGACATGTCTTCTCTGGATAGGCCATGTTTCCACAAGCATAGGGAACACTGACCAATAAATTTTGCTACTCTGCCCAAAAGAGGCACCGAGTGGCTGGCATACTGATCTACTGTTTCTAAGCATGAATATAGAGCAACATGCTTTGAATTCTAGCTTTTCATTTGAGAGATATACTTCCTGATATCACAGATTCCCCCTTCACTTGAATGGAGCTGGCAAAAAGGATCGAAATCATGCATTGTTGTCTTCCACGCATTTGGTCTTTGAAAACTGGCAGTGGGATCCTCGGTCTTTAGGCTCTATACTTCCAAGTACAAGTAGGTGTGCCCCTGTTTTTGTTTTTACACAGTAAATGTGATGTCACAATGGGCAAATCTGTACCAGAGACTCACATAGTGTACAGTGACAAACACTTGCTTCCTGGACAGAAATCCCATAGAGGAGGCATGGAGTAGATTTTCACTTACTTTCTGGAACTGAGGTCACACACACACAGTCTGAGTTTCAAATCCTTGTTTCTGGGAGAAATCTCCGCATATCCCACAATCACCATTTTCCTTGAATTTAGCTTTTATGCAATTGCAGATATCAAGGCCAAAACAGAATCCCTAGGCCAGAGATCTGAGATATGCAGTGTCCCTTTTTGGCTTCAGATTCTACTGCTCAGAACCTTAGAAGTGTTTCTCCAATTCATTTGTGTACTAAGACATGTCTTTTCCTGAGAGGCCTTGTTTCCACAATAAAGGGCAATATTGACCAAGAAAATGTTGCTCCTCTGGGTAAAAGAGGCAGAGAGTGGCAAGGAATAAAGTTCCACTCTTTCTAAAAATGAATTTAGTGCAATGCGGTGTGACTTCCAGCTTTTTGTTTCAGAGATATATCTACTGATATCACATTCGCCCATTCTCTTGAATGCCCTTTCCGGAAGAGAGAGAAATCATGCATTAAGTAGGCATCCACATTTTGGTCTTTGAAAACTGGCATTTGGACCCTCTATCTTTATACTCCAACCATCCATGGACTACAGCTGTGCCCCTGTGTTTGTTTTTACAAAGGTAGTGTGATGACATGATGGGCATTTCTCTAACAGACACTCACCTAGTGTACTGTGACACACCATTGCTTCCTGGCCAGATATCCCAGAGAGGAAGCAAGGAGTAGATTTTCACTCAGTTTCTGAAACTGAGGTCACAGAGAGATGGTCTGAGTTCCATGACCTTGTTTCACGGAGAGATGTCCTTATATCCCACAAACACCGATTTGCTTGCAAGGAGCTTTCACACAAATGGTGATATCCAGGCCCAAAAGTTATCCCTAGGCGGGAGATTTCTGAGACAGGAGTTTGCCTTTCTGGCTTCAGATTCTACCCATCACAACACTAGATGTGTTTTTTGCAATGGCTTCATGTTCTAAGACATTTCTCCCCCGGACCAGCCTTGTTTCCACAGGCACGGGGAACATTAACCAACACATGTTGCTATTCTTGCCAAAAGAGGCACAAAGTGGCAAGGAATACGGTTCCAGTGTTTCTAAAAGTGACTTTAGGGGAACACGGTCTGAATTCCAGCTTTTTGTTTGAGAGATACATCTCCTGATATCACAGATTCCCCCTTCACTTGAATGGAGCTGGCCAAAAGGAGAGAAATCATGCATTAAATTGTCTTCTACACATTTGGGCTTTGAGAACCAGCATTTGGATCCTCCATCTTTAGGCTCCAAATTTCCAAGTAAAAGTAGATGTGCCCCTGTGTTTGTTTTCACAAGTTAGTGTGATTCACCATGGGCATTTCTGTACCAGAGACTCATGTAGTGTCAAGTGACAAACTCTTACTTCCTGGACAGAAATCCCAGACAGGAGGCAGGGAGCAGATTTTCACTCAGTTTCTGAAACTGAGGTCACAGACACACGGTCTGAGTTTCAAATCCTGGTTTCAGGGAGAAATCTCTGGATATCCCACAAAAACTGTTTTGCATGAATGGAGCTTTCACAAAAATAGAGAAATAGAGGCCAAAACGGAATCCTTAGGTGTAAGAAGTCTGAGATAGGCCATATGTCTTTCTGGCTTTGATTCAACCCAACAGAACATTAGATGTGTTTCTCCAAAGCTTTCCTGTATTAAGACATGCTTTTTATGGGAGAGGCCTTGTTTCCACAGTCACGGGCAATATTGAGAAACAAAACGTTGTTACTCTGGGCAAAAGAGACACAGAGAGGCAGGGAATATAGTTCCACTGTTTCTAAGAATGAATTTAGAGCAATTTGATCTTAATTCCAGCTTTTAGTTTGAGAGATAATCCTCCTGATATCACACATTTGCCCATTCACTTGAAAGGACCTGGGAGGAAAACAGAAAAATCATTCATTAAGTGTCATCCACTAATTGGGGCTTTGAATACAGGCATTTGGACCCTCTTTCTTTTGGCTCTAATGGTCCAAGTGCAAGTGCTGTGCCCCTGTGTTTGTTTTTACCAATGTAGTGTGATGTCACAATGGGCACTACTGTACCAGAGACTCACGTAGTGTACAGTGACAAACCCTTGCTTCCTGGCCAGAAAACCCAGAGAGGAAACAGGGAGTAGATTTTCACTGAGTTTCTGAATCTGGTGTCACAGCCATACCGTTTGAGTCCCATGTCCTTGTTTTAGGAAGAAATCTCAGGACATCACACAAACACTCTTTTGCTTAAATGGAGCTTTCAAACTAATGGAGCCATCCTGGCAAAAAACGGCATCTATAGGCCGAAGAATTCTTAGACATGGAGTGTGCTTTTCTGGCCTCAGATTGTACCAATAAGAACATTAGATATGTTTCTTCAACGCTTGCTTGTACTAAGAGATTTCTTATCGGGAGATACCTTGTTTCCACAGGCATGGGCAACATTGACAAACAAAATGTTGCGACTCTGGCTAAAACAGGCTCACAATGGCAGGGAAAACTGTTCCACTATTTCTAAGAGTGAGATTAGAGCAACACAGTCTGAATTTCAGCTTTTTGTTTGAAAGATAATCCTCCTGATATCACACATTTACCCATTCACTTGAATGGAGCTGGCCGAAAAAGAGAAAAGTCATGCATTAAGTAGCCATCCATGCCTTTGGATTTTGAAATCCATCATATCAACCCTCTGGCCTTAGTATTCAATTGTCCAAGTACAAGTAGCTGTGCCCCTGTGGTTGTTTTGCAAAGGTAGTGTGATGTCACAATGAGCATTTCTCTACCAGATACTCATGTAGTGTACAGTGCCAAACCATTGCTTCCTGGACAGAAATCCCATAGAGGAGGCATGGAGTAGATTGTCACTCAGTTTCTGGAACTGAGGTCACACACACACGGTCTGAGTTTCAAATCCTTGCTTCTGGGAGAAATCTCCGGATATCCTATAATCACAGTTTTCCTTGAATTTAGCTTTCATGCAATTGCAGATATTGAGGCCAAAACGGAATCCCTAGGCCAGAGATCTGAGATATGCACTGTCCCTTTTGGCTTCAGATTCTACCGCTCAGAACCTTAGATGTGTTTCTCCAATTCATTCATGTACTAAGACATGTCTTTTCCTGAGAGGCCTTATTTCCACAATAATAGTCAATATTGACCAAGAATATGTTGCTCCTCTGGCTAAAAGAGGCCGAGAGTGGCAAGGAGTAGAGTTCCAGTCTTTCTAAAATTGAATTTAGTGCAACACGGTGTGACTTCCAGCTTTTTGTTTCAGAGATATATCTACTAATATCACACATTCGCCCATTCGCTTGAATGGACCTGCCTGGAAGAGAGAGAAATCATGCATTAAGTAGGCATCCACGTTTGGGTCTTTTAACACTGGCATCTGTCTTTACACTCCAACCATCCAAGGACTATAGCTGTGCCCCTGTGTTTGTTTTTACAAAGGTATTGTGATGACATGATGGGTATTTCTCTACCAGACACTCACATAGTGTACAGTGACAAACCATTGCTTCCTGGCCAGTAATCCCAAAGAGGAAGCAGGGAATAGATTTTCACTCAGTTTCTGAAACTGAGGTCACAGGCAGATGGTCTGATTTCCACGACCTTGTTTCAGGGAGAATTCTCCTTATATCCCACAAACACCGATTTGCTTGCATGGAGCTTTCAAGCAAATGGAGGTATCCAGGCCCAAAAGGCATCCCTATTTGGTAGATTTCTGAGACAGACATTCTGCCTTTCTGGCTTCAGTTTCTACCCATCAGAACAGTAGATGTGTTTCTGCAATGCTTTCATATACTAAGACATGTCTTTTCCAGACAGGCCTTGTTTCTGCATGCACAATGAACATTGACCTACAAATGTTCCTTCTCTGGCCAAAGGAGGCACAGAATGGCAGGGAATATAGTTCCAGTTTTTCTAAAAGTGACTTAGGGAGACACGATCTGAATTCCAACTTTTTGTTTGAGAGATATATCTTGTGATATCACCGATTCCCCCTTCTCTTGAATGGAGCTGGCCAAAATGTGCAAAATCATACATTAAGTTGTCTTCCACAGTTTTGGGCTTTGAAAACCGGCATTTGGATCCTCTGTCTTTAGGCTCCAAACTTCCAAGTACAAGTAGATGTGCCCCTGTGTTTGTTTTCACAAAGTTAGTGTGATGTCACCACGGGCATTTCTGTGCCAGAGACTCACATAGTGTAGAGTGACAAACTCTTTTTTTTTTTTTTTGAGGTTTGAGTAGGAAAATTTTATTGTGAGAGAAAGCTTCTGCCTTAAGAGAGACAGAGGGGGGCCCGGAAAGTGGGTAACCCCTAGAGTGACAAACTCTTGCTTCCTGGACAGAAATCCCAGACAGGAGGCAGGGAGTAGATTTTCACTCAGTTTCTGAAACTGAGGTCACAGACACACGGTCTGAGTTTCAAATCCTGGTTTCAGGGAGAAATCTCCAGATATCCCACCAAAACTATTTTGCTTGAATGGAGCTTTCACAGAAATAGAGATATCGAGGCCAAAATGAAATCCCTAGGTGGGAGAAGTCTGAGATAGGCAATGTGCCCTTCTGGATTTGATTCCACTCAGCAGAGCATGAGATGTGTTTCTCCAATGCTTTCCTGTATTAAGACATGCTTTTTAAGGGAAAGGCCTTGTTTCCACAGTCACGGTCAATATTGAGAAACAAAACGTTGTTACTCTGGGCAAAAGAGGCACATAGTGGCAGGGAATACATTTCCACTGTTTCTAAGAGTGAGTTTAGAGCAACACGGTCTGAATTCCAGCCTTTAGTTTGAGAGATAATCCTCCTGATATCACACATTTGACCATTCACTTGAAAGGACCTGGGGGGAAAACAGAGAAATCATGCATTAAGTATCATCCACACAATGGGGGTTTGAAAACCCGCATTTGGACTCTTTCTTTAGGCTCCATCCGTCCAAGTACAAGTTGCTGTGCCCCTGTGTTTGTTTTTACCAATGTAGTGTGATATCACAATGGACATTACTGTACCAGAGACTCACGTAGTGTACAGTGACAAACCCTTGCTTCATGGCCAGAAATCCAAGAGATTAGGAAGGGAGTAGATATGCACTGTTTCTCAAACTGATGTCACAGCTTCACTGTCTGAGTTCCATGTCCTTGTTTTACAAAGAAATCTTAGGACATCACACAAACACTGTTTTGCTTAAATGGAGCTTTCACGCTAGTGGAGCTATCCAGGCAAAATGGCATCCCTAGGTGGAAGAATTCTTGGACATAGAGTGTACTTTTCTGGCCTCAGATTCTACCCAGAAGAAGATTACATATGTTTCTCGAATGATTGCTTGTACTAAGAGATTTCTTATCGGGAGATGCCTTGTTTCCACAGGCACGGGCAACTTGGCCAACAAAACGTTGCTACTCTGGACAAAAGAGGCTCAGAATAGCAGAAAAAAAACGTTCCACTGTTTCTAAGAGTGAGATTAGAGCAACACGGTCGAATTCCAGCTTTTGGTTTGAGAGATAAACCTCCTGATATCACATATTTGCCCATTCACTTGAATTAAGCTGGACGAAAAAGAGAAAAGTCATGCATTAAGTAGTCATCCACACCTTTGGTTTTTGAAATCCAGCGTGTCAACCCTCTGTCCTTAGGCTCCAACCATCCAAGTACAAGTACATGTGCCACTTTGGTTGTTTTACAAAGGTAGTGTGATTTCACAATGAGCATTTCTCTATCAGTGACTCACGTAGTGTTCAGTGACAAACCATTGCTTCCTGGCCAGAAATCCCAAAGAGGAATCAGGGAGTAGATTTTCACTCAGTTTCTGAAACTGAGGTCAGAGACACATGTTCTGAGTTCCACGACCGTGTTTCAGGGAGAATTCTCCTTATATCCCACAAACACTGATTTGCTTGCATGGAGCTTTCAAGCAAATGGAGATATTTGGCCCAAAAGGCATCCCTATTTGGTAGGTTTCTGAGACAGACATTCTGCCTTTCTGGCTTCAGTTTCTACCCATCAGAACATTAGATGTGTTTCTCCAATGCTTTCATATACTAAGTCGTGTCTTTTCTGGACAGGCCTTGTTTCCACATTTACGGGCAACATTGACCAACAAATGTTGCTCCTCTGGCCAACAGAGGCACAGAGTGGCAGGGAATACAGCTCCACTGTTTCTAAAAGTGAGTTTTGAGCAATATGGTCTGGATTCCAGCTCTTTGTTTGAGAGATATACTTCCTGATATGACAGATTCCCCCTTCACTTGAATTGAGGTGGGCAAAAGGAGAGAAATCATGCATTAAGTAGTGATCCACACATTTGGGCTTTTTAAACCGGCATTTTGGTGCTCTGTCTTTAGGCTCCAACCTTCCAAGTACAAGTAGCTATGCCTCTGTTTTGTTTTTTTGAATGTAAGTCTGATGTTAGAATGGGCAATTCTGTACCAGAGATTCACATAGTGTACAGTGACAAGCACCTGCTTCCTGGCCAGAAATCCCAGAGAGGAGGCAGCATGCAGATTTTCAGTCAGTTTATTAAACAGAGCTCACATACACCCGGTCTGAGTTCTAAGACCTTCTTTCTGTGAAAAATCTCCTGACATCCCACAAACATTGTTTTCCTTGAATTGAGCTTTCACATAAATGGAGATTTCCATGTAAAAAAATGCATCCCTGGGTGGGAGATTTCTGACTCAGGCAGTGTGCCTTTCTGGCTTCTGATTTACCCATCAGAACTTTACATGTGTTTCTCCAATGCTTTTGTGAACTAAGACATGTCTTTTCTGGAAAGGCCTTGTTTCCACAGGCATGCGGAACATTGACCAACAAATGTTGCTACTCTGGCCAAAAAGAGGCACAGAGTGGCAAGGAATACAGTTCCACTGTTTCTAAACGTGCGTTTAGAGCAACACAGTCTCAATTCAAGCTTATTGTTTGAGAGGTAAACTTCCTGATATCACCGATTCCTGCTTCACTTGAATGGAGTTGGCCAAAAGGTGAGAAGTCATGCATTAAGTTGTCTTCCATGCATTTGGGCTTTGACAACCGGAATTTAGATTCTCTGTCTTTAGTCTCCAAACTTCCAAGTACAAGTAGATGTGCCCCCGAGTTTGTTTTTACAATGTTTGAGTGATGTCACAATGGACAATTCTGTACCAGAGACTCCCGTAGTATAAAGTGACAAACTCTTGCTTCCTGGTCAGAAATCCCTCAGACAAGGCAGGGAGTTGATTTTCACTAAGTTTTGGAACTGGTCACACACTCATGGTCTGAATTTCAAATCCTTATTTCAGGGAGAAATCTCCAGATATCCCCCCCAAAACCTGCTTTGCTTTAATGGAGCTTTCACACAAATGGAGATATCCAGGCAAAAATGGCATCCCTAGGTGGCAGAAATCTGAGATAGGCCGTGTGCCTTTTTGGCTTCGGATTCTACCCATCAGAACATTAGATGTGTTTCTCCAATGCCTTCATGTACTAAGACATATCTTTTCTGGAGAAGCCTTGTTTCCACAGGCATAGGCAATATTGACAAAAAAAAATGTTGCTACTCTGGCCAAAAGAGCTACAGCTTGGCAAGGAGTACAGTTGCAACCTTTCTAAAAGTGAATTTAGAGCTACAAGGTCTGAATTCCACTTTATGTTTGAGAGGTAAACCACCTGGTATCACACATTCGCCCATTCACTTGAATGGAGCTGGTCAGATAAGAGAGAAATCATGCATTAAGTAGGCATCCACACATTTGGTCTTTGAAAACCGGCATTTGGACCCTCGGTCTTAAGGTTCCAACCATCCATGTACAAGTATCTCTCCCTCTGTGTTTATTTTTACAAAGGTAGTGTGATGTCACATTGAGCATTTCTCTACCAGAGACTCACGTAGTATACAGTGATAAACAGTTGGTTCCTGTCCAGAAAAACCCAGAGAGGAAGCAGGGAGTAGATTTTCACTCAATTTCTGAAACTGCAGTCACAGACACACGGTCTGAATTCCACAACCTTGTTTCAGGGAGATATCTCCTTATATCCCAGAAACACTTAATTGTTTTCATGGAACTTTCACACAAAGTGAGATATCCAGGCCCAAATGGCATGCCTAGCTGGGAGATTTCTGAGACAGGCAGTGTGCCTTTCAGGCTTCAGATTTTACCCATCAGAATATTAGATGTGTTTCTCCAATGCTTTCATGTACTAAGACATGTCTTCTCTGGACAGGCCTTGTTTCCACAGGTACAGGCAATATTGACCAACAAAATGTTGCTACTCTGGCCAAAAGAGGCACATAGTGGCAAGGAGTAGAGTTCCACTCTTTGTAAAAGTCCATTTTGAGCAACACTGTCTGAATTCCAGCTTTTTGTTTGATAAATAAACTTCCTGATATCATGCATTCACCCATTCACTTGAATGGAGCTGGCTGGAAGAGAGAGAAATCATACATTAAGTAGGCATCCACGCATTTGATCTTTGAATTCTGGTATTCGGACCCTCTCTCTTTAGGCTCCAACCGTCCAAGTACACGTAGCTGTGCCCCTGTTTTTGTTTTTACAAAGGTAGTGTGATGACACAATGGGCATTTCTCTATCAGACACTCAAGTATTCTATAGTGACAAACAATTGCTTCCTTGCCAGGAATCCCAGAGAGGAGGCAGGGAGTAGATTTCCACTCAGTTTCTGAAAGTGAGGTCACGGACACATGGTCTGAGTTCCATGACCTTGTTTCTGGGAGAAATCTCCTTATATCCCACAAAAATCTACTGGCTTTCATGAAGCTTTCACTCAAATGGAGATATCCAGCCCCCAAACGCACTCATAGGCAGGACATTTTTGAGACAGGCAGTGTTCCTTTATGGATTCAGATTCTACCCTCAGAACATTAGATGGGTTTCTCCAATGCTATAGTGCACTAAGACATGTCTTTTCCAGAGAGGACTTGTTTCCACTTGCACAGGCAACATTGACAAACAAAATGTTGCTACTCTTGCCAAAAGAGGCACCGAGTGGCAAGGAGTACAGTTCCACCCTTTCTAAATGTGAACTTAGAGCAACAAGTTGTGAATTACAGCTTTTTGTTTGAGTGATAAACCTCCTGATTTCACACATTTGCCCATTCACTTGAATGTAGCTCACCAGAAAAGTGAGAAATCATGCATTAAGTCTTCATCCACGGCTTTGGGCTTTGAAAACTGGCACTTGGATCATCTTTCTTTAGGCTCCAACCATCAAGGTACAAGTAGCTGTGCCCCTGTGTTTGTTTTGAGAAGGTAGTCTGATGTCTCAATGGGCTTTTGTGTATCAGAGACTCATGTAGTGTACAGTGACCAACACTTGCTTCCTGGCCAGAAATGCCAGAGAGGAGGTAGGGAGTAGATTTTCTCTCAGTTTCTGAAACTGTGGTCAGATACACACAGCCTGAGTTCCACGAACTTGTTTCAGGGCGAAATCTCCCTATATCCCACAAAAACTGATTTGCTTGCATGGAGCTTTCTCCCAATTCGAGATATCCAGGTCCAAAAGGCATCCCTATGCGGGATATTTCTGACACAGAGAGTGTGCTTTACTAGCTTCTGATTCTACCCACCAGAACATTAGATGTGTTTTTCCAATGCTTGCCTGTACTAAGGTTTCTTTTTAGGAGAGGCCTTGTTTCCACAGGCACGGGGAACATTGTCCAAAATAATGTTGCTACTCTGGCCAAAAGAGGCAGAGAGTGGCATGGAATACAGTTCCACTGTTTCTAAGAGTGAATTTAGAGAAACACGTTCTGAATTCCACCTTTTTGTTTGATAGTTTAACCTCCTGATATCACAGATTTGCTCCTTCACTTGAGTGGAGCTGGCCAAATGGAGAGAAATCTTGCATTAAGTTGTCTTCCACTCATTTGAGGTTTGAAAACCGTCTTTTGGATCTTCTCTCTTTAGGATCCAATCTTCCAAGTACAAGTAGATGTGTCCCTGTGTTTGCTTTTACAAAGGTAGTGTGATGTCACAATGGGCGTTTCTGTACCAGAGACTCACGTAGTGCACAGTGACTGACAGTTTCTTCCTGGACAGAAATCTCAGAGAGGAGGCAGGGAGTAGATTTTCAATCAGTTTCTGAAACTGAGCTCACACAGTCTGAGTTTCAAGTTCTTGTTTCTGGGTGAAGTCCCCGGATATCACACAAACACCATTTTGCTTGAATGGAGCTTTCATGCAAATGGAGATATCCAGGGAAAATGCAATCCCTATGCGGGAGAATTCTCAGATAGGCACTGTGCCTTTTTGGCTTCAGATTCTACGCATCAGAATATTAGATGTTTCCCCAATGCTTTTGTATACTAAAACATGTCTGTTCCAAGAATCTTTGGTTCCACCGGCACGGGCAAAATTGACAAACAAAATGTTGCTACTGTGGCCAAAAGAGTCACAGAGTGACAAGGAGTACAGTTCCACTGTTTGTAAATAGATTTTAGAGATACACAGTCTGAATTCCAGCTTTTTGTTTGAGAGATATACTGCCTGATATCTCAGATTCCCACCTTCATATAAATGGAGCTGGCCAAAAGGAGACAAATTATCCATTAAGTTGTCTTCCACGCATTTGTGCTTTGAAAACCAGCATTTGGATCCTCTGTCAGTAGGCTCCCAACTTCCCTGTACAAGGAAATGTCCCCCTTTTTTTGGTATTACAAAATTAGTGTGATGTGACAATGGGCATTTCTGTAACAGAGACTCACGTAGTGTTCAGTGACAAAGTTTGCTTCCTGGCCAGAAATCCCAGGGAGGAGGCAGGGAGTAGATTTTCACTCAGTTTCTGTAACTGAGGTCACAGACACATGGTCTGAAATTCAAGTCCTTCTTTCTGGGAGAAATCCCCGGATATCCCACAAACACAGTTTTGCTTGACTGGAGCATTCTCACAAATGGAGTTGTCCAATCCAATATGGAATCCCTAGGTGAGAGAATTCTGAAATAGGCAGTGTGCCTTTTTGGCTTCAGATTCTACCCATCAGAACATTAGATGTGTTTCTCTAATGCTTTCATTACTCAGGCATGTCTTTTCAGGTGAGGCCTTTTTTCTACAGGCACGGCCAATATTGACAAACAAAATGTTGCTACTCTAACCAAAAGAGGCAGAGTGGAAAGGAATACAGTTCCTCTGTTTCTAAAAGTGAATTTAGTGCTCGCTTCGGCAGCACATATACTAAAAGTGAATTTAGAGCAACACGGACTGAATTCCAGCATATTGTTTGAGAGATAAACATCCTGATATCACACAATCACCCATTCACTTGAATGAAGCTGGCCGTTAAAGAGAGAAATCATGCATTAAGTTATCATCCATGCATTTGGTCTTTGAAAACCAGCATTTGGACCCTTTGACTTTAGGCTGCCACCATTCAAGTGCAAGGAGTTGCCCCTGTGTTTGTTTTTACAAAGGTAGTGTGATGTCACAATGGACATTTTTGTACCAGAGTCTCACATAGTGTACAGTGACCAACTCTTGTTTCCTGACCAGAAATACCAGAGAGGTGGCAGGGAATAAATTTTCACTCAGTTTTTGAACCTGAGGTCACAGGCACACCATCTCAGTTCCACCACCTTGTTTCAGGGAGAACTCTCCAGATATCCAAGAAACACCGATATGCCTGCATGGAGCTTTCATGCAATTAGAGATATCCAGGCCCAAAAGGCATCCCTATGTGGATGATTTCTGACACACGGAGTGTGCCTTTCTAGCTTCAGATTCTACCCATCAGATCATTAGTTGTGTTTCTCCAACGATTGTGTTACTAAGAGATTTCTTCTCGGGAGAGGTCTTGTTTTCACAGGCACGGGCAACATGGTCAAACAAAATTTTGCTACTCTAGACAAAAGAGGCACAGAGTGGCAGGGAATACTGTTCCACTGTTTCTAAGAGTGAATTTAGAGCAACATGGTCTGAATTCCACCTTTTTTTTTAGTGATAAACCTCCTGATATCACAGATTCCCCCTTCACTTGAATGGAGTTGGCCAAAAGAAAGAAATCATGCATTAAGTTGTCTTCCACATATTTGAGTTTTCTAAACCATCATTTGCATCCTGTGTCTTTAGTTCCAAGCTTCCAAGTACAAGTAGCTGTGCCCCTGTTTTTTTTTTTTTTTTAACATAGGTGGAGTGATGTCACAATGGATTTTCTGTACCAGAGACTCATGTAGGGTACAGTAACAAACTTTTGCTTCCTGGCCAGAAATCCCAGAGGAGGCAGGGAGTAGATTTTCTATCAATTTCTGAAACTGGGGTCACATACACACAGTCTGAGTTTCAAGTCCTTTATTCTGGGAGAAACCCCAGATATTCCACAAACACCATTTTGCTTGAATGGAGCTTTCACGCAAATGGAGATATCCACTCCATAATGGAATCCCTAGGAGGGAGAATTCTGAGATAGGCAGTGTGCTTTTTGGCTTCAGATTCTACCCATCAGAACATTAGATTTGTTTCTCCAACGCTTGCATGTATTAAGAGATTTTTTTTTCAGAAGAGAATTTGAGGTATCCCACCCAAACATGGCATGCCTAGGCATGAGATTTCAGAAACATGCGGTGTGCCTTTTTGCCTTCAGATTCTACCCAACAGAAACTTAAATGTGTTTTTCCATCGCTTACATGTACAAAGAGAGGTATTTTAGTGAGAGGCCTTGTTTTCCACATGGACATTAATGGTCAAAAAACAAACTGTTTCTGCTCTGGGAAAAAGAAGCACAGAGTGGCAGGCAGTACAGTTCCACTCCGTTTCTGAATGTGAGTTGACAGCCACAGTTTGAATTCCAGCTTTTTCTTTGTGAGATAAAGCCCCTCATATCCCAGATTCTCCCATTCACTTGAAAGAAGTTGCAGGGAAAAGAAGGACACTTTGCATTAGGGTATACTCTTCCCATTTGGGCTTTGAAAACCATTATTTGGCACCTCTGTCCTCAGGCTCTAAGGGCCCAAACACAAATAGCAGTGCCCCAGGGCTTGTTTCTACAAAGGGAATGTGATACCATAATGGGAATTTCACAACCACAGACACAGGTAATGTACAGGAATAAACTCTTGCTTCCTGTCAGGAAAAGGCAAAGAGCAAGCAGGGAGTAATTTGCACTCCATTTCTAAAACTAATTTCACAACAATGAGGACTGAGTTCCAGGTGTTTATTTGAAGAAGATACCTATGAATATCACACAACCTCACTCTCACTTGAGTGTGACCTTTCAGGCAATTGGATATATCCAGCTGGAGAATGGCACTCCTAGTCCAGAGATTTCCAAAGCAGGCAGTGTGCTTTTCTGGCTTCAGATTCTACCCATCAGTATACTACATGTATTTCTCCACTGCTTACCCATAAAAGATGGCCAGATTCTAATAAAAAACCACAGTTCTCCACAGGCACAGGGAGCATGGAGATAGAAACTGTTGCTACACGTGAAAGTGAGGCACAGAGCGTGTAGAGAGTACGGTCCCACTCAGTTTCTGAAACTGAATTTTCAGCCACACTGTGTGATTTCTAACTGTATCTTTGGTGGAAAAGCATGCCTATATCCCAGATTCTCTATTCTCTTCTTCAGAAGCTGCCAGAAAAGAGTTGCCTCTTGCAACTAAGTGTCATCCATGCTTTGCACATTGAAAACAGGCATTTTGCACCTTTCTCTTCAGGATAAAACTGTCCAAACATAAGAAGAATTGTCCCCGTGCTTGTTTATATGATGGGAGTATGATGTCATGATGGGCTTTTGTCTACCACAGAGAAAAGTATTGCAGAAGAACTAACTCTTGCTCCTGCCAAAAAAGCCAGAGAGACGGTAGGTAGTAAATTAGCACAAAATATCAGGAGCTTTGTTCACAAAAACACTGTCTGAGTTCCAGCTTTTTTTCAGGGAGAAATCTACTCCAATCCAAGGAACTCCCCATCACATGAATAGAGCTGGTGGGCAAACAGAGATGTCCAGGGTGCAAAAGGCACTGCTAGGCTGGAATCTTTCTGAAACTGGCTCTGTGCATAACTCGCTTCAGATTCTTTCCAACAAAACATTAGTTGTGTTTCTGCACTCCTTGGATATACAAAAGAGTGATATTTTCATGAAGGGATTAGTTCTCCCACAGCTGAGTGAGCATGGACCAAACAAACTGTTGCTACTCTGTCACAGAGGCAGAGTGGGCAGGGAGTAGAGTTCCACTCAATTTCTGAAACTGAGTTTACAGCAACACAGTCTGAATTCCAGCTCCTTGTTTGGGAGAGAAACCTCCTGATAGCGAAGTTTCTCCCTTTCACTTGAAAGTAGTGGCCCAGAAAAGGAAGACATTTGGGGTTTGAAAACCGGCATTTAGCACCTCTGTCTTAAGGCTTGAACTGTCCAAGTACAAGTAGCTGGGCACCTGCGTTTGTTTCTACAAAGGTAGTGTGATGTCACAATGGGCCATTCTCTAGGAGAGACACGCGTCATGTACAGGAACAAAGACTTGGTTCCTAGCCAGGAAATCCAGAGAGCAGGTACTGAGTAGATTTTCACTCAGTTTCTGAAACTGAGGTCACAGCCTCCTGGTCTGTGTTCCAGGTCCTTCTTTCAGGCCAAAATCTCCATATGTTCCACAAACATAATTTCACTTGAATGGAGCGTGCGGGCAAATGGAGGTATCCGCCCTGAACACAGCATGACTAGGCGGGAGATTTCAGAAACAGGCAGTGTTACTTTCTCCCTGCAGATTCTACCCACCAGAATATTACATGTGTTTCTCCACCGCTTATGTGTACAAAGATAGGTATTTTAGTGAGAGGCCTTGCTTTCCACAGGCACAGTCATGGTGGACAAATTGTTCTACTCTGGCCAAAAGAGGCATACAGTGGCAGGGAGTACAGTTCCACTTTATTTCGGAATGTTAGATGACAGCAACACGGTCTGAATTCCAGCTTTTTCTTTGGGAGATAAAACCCCTCATATCCCAGATTCTCCCATCCATTTGAATGATGCTTGTGAGAAAAGAGAGAAATCATGCATTTAGTTGTCATCCACGAGGCTGGGCTTTGAAAATCGGCATTTTGCACCTCTGTCCTCAAGCTCTAACCATCCAAACACAAGTAGCTCTACCCTATAGCTTATTTCTACATGAGGAGTGTGATGTCAAAATGGGCCTTTATCTACCACAGACAGAGAAAAGGCAGGGAATAGATGGGCACTCAGTTTTTGCAAGTGTGTTCATAAAATATGGGTCTGAATCTGAGAGTTTTCATTAAGGAAGAATCTCCTGATACCCCAGAAACTCCCAATCGCTTGCATGGATCTTGGGGTCAAATACAGATGTGCATTCAGCAAAAGGCACACCTAGGCCAGAGACTTTCAGAAACAGTCACTGTGCAAATCTCACTTCAGTTTCTACCCATCAGTACATAAGTTGTAATTCTGCAGTGCTTGGTTGTACAATGACTGCGGTATTTTCTTAAGAGCACCTATACTTTCAGTGGTAGAGGGAGCATGGAAAAACTGTTGCTACTCTGGCCCAAGGAGGCACAGAAGGGGCGGGGAGTACAGTTTCATTAAGTTTCTGAGCCTGAATTTACAGCAACATGATCTGATTTCCAGCTCCTTCTTTGTGAGAGAGACCTCCTGGTTGCGCAGATTCTCCCATTCACTTGAAAGGAGTTGCACGGAATGGAAGGACATTTTGCATCAGGTTATACTCTGCATTTGCGCTTTTAAAAACCGGCATTTGGCACTTCTGTCTTCAGGCTGTTAGGTCCAAAGACAAATAGGGGTGCCCCAGGGCTTATTTCTACAAAGGGAATATGATATCTTAATGGGAATTTCACAACTTCAGAAACAGGTATTGTACAGGAATAAACTCTTGCTTCCTGTCAGGAAAAGGCAAAGAGCAGGCAGGTAGTAATTGGCACTCCATTTCTGAAACTGACTTCACAACAACCATATCTGTGTTCCAGGTATTTATTTGAGGGAGAGATCTGTGAATATCACACAACCTCACATTCGCTTGAGTGTGAGCTTTCAGGCAAAAGGAGATATCCAGCTGTAGAAAGGCACTGCTAGTACAGAGATTTCCAAAGCAGGCAGTGTGCTTTTGTGGATTCAGATTCTACCCATCAGAACATGACATGTGTTTCTCCATTGCTTGCCCATAAAACGGGTGGTATTTTAAAAAGAAGCCACAGTTCCCCACGGCACTGGGAGCATGGAGAAAGAAACTATTCATACTCTTCAAAGCGAGGCACAGAGTGTGCAGGGAGTACAGATCCACTCAGTTTCTGAAGCTGAGTTTACAGCCACACTGTATGATTTCCAGCTGTATCTTTGGTGGAAAAGCACACTGATATCCCAGATTCTCCCATTTTTTTCTTCGGAGGCTGCCAGAAAAGAGATGCATCTTTCTCCTGGATGTAATCCATGTTTTGCACATTGAAAAGAGGCATTTTGCACCTCTGTCTTCAGGATAAAACCATCCAAACAAGAAAAGAATTGCCTTGGTGCTTGTACCTTTGATGGCAGTGCGATGTCGAAATGGGCCTTTCTCTACCACAGACACAAGTATTGTAGATGAACAACTCTTGCTCCTGCCAAGAAAGGCCAAGAGAGATAGTATGTAGTAAATTAGCACAAAATTCCAGTATCTTTGTTCACAAAAACCCCATCTGAGTTCCAGCTCTTTATTTCAGGGAGAAATCCAAGGAACTCCCCATCACATGAATAGAGCTGGTGGGCAAAAGGAGATGTCCAAGGAGCAAAAGGCACTGCTAGGCAGGAATGTTTCCGAAACAGGCACTGGGCATACCTCGCTTTAGATTCTTCCTAACAGAACTTTAGTTGTGTTTCTGCACTCCTTGGATATACCAAAGAATGATATTTTCATAAAAGGATTAGTTCTCCCACAGGCAGAGTGAGCATGGACAAACTGTTGCTACTCTGTCTAAAAGAGGCACAGAGTGGGCAGGGAGTACAGTTCCTCTCAAATTCTGAAACTGCATTTATAGCCACAGGGTCTGAATTCCAGCTCCTTGTTTGGGATAGAAACCTCCTGATAGTGAAGACTCTCCCATTCACTTTAAAGGACTGCCTCGAAAAGAGCATTAAGTTGCTGGTGCATTAAGTTGCTCTTAGGATAATACCGCTGTCATTATACAGACAAGCAGGGGAGTACCACAGCTAATATTCTAATGGGTAGAAACTGAGGTGACATATGCACAGTGCCTGTTTCTGAAAGTCTCCAGCCCAGGTGTGCCTTTTGCTGGTTGCACATCACCGTTTGCCTGCAACATCCATACAAGAAAATGGAGTATCTAGAGTATCACAATATTCTTCCCTTAAGGAAAGCCCTGGAACTCAGACAGAAATTTTGAGAACTCTTTTGCAGAAAATGAGGGCACATCTATTCCCTGCCTTTTCTGTGTCTGTTGTAGGTAAATGCCCATTTTGACATCACTCTTCCTAAGAAGAAACAAGCTGTGGCGTACACCTACTTGTGTTTGGACAGTTAGAGCTCGGGGACAGAGGTGCCAAATGCCGGTTTTAAAAGCCCAAAAAATAGATGGCAACATAATGCATGACTTCTTTCTTTTGTGACCAGCTCCATTCAAGGGAATGGGAGGATCTGGGATATCAAGTGGTTTATATCCCGAACAAAATGCTGGGATTCAGACCATGCTGCTGAAAACTCACTTTCAGAAACTGAGTGGAACTGTACTCCTTGCCACTCTGTGCCACTTTTGGCCAGAGTAGCAACAGTTTGTTTGCCTGGAGAAAACAAGGCCTTTCACGTAAATACCTCTCTGTACATGCAGGCTGTGGCGAAACACATCTAATGTTTGGATGGATAGAATCAGAAGCCAGAAAGGCACACTTTTTGGTTCCGAAATCCCCTGCTTAGGGATGCTGTGTTCACGCTGGTTATCTCCATTTGCCTGCAAGCTCCAGTCAAGCAAAAGGCTGTTTGTGGAATATCCAGAGATTTTTACCTGAAATAAGGACCTGGAACTCAAAACGTGTGGTTGTGATCTCAACTACAGAAACTGAGTGAAAATCTACTCCCTGCCTGCTCTCTGGGTTCTCTGGCCAGGAAACAAGTGTTTGATCCTGTACACTATGTGTGTCTCTGGTAGAGAAAGGTCCATTGTGATATCACACTACCTTTATAGAAACAAACCCAGGAGCACAGCTTCTTCTACTAAGATGGTTACAGCCTAAAGTCAGAGGTGCTAAATGCTGGTATTCAAAGCACAAATGTACAAGTTAATGCAGGTTGTCTCCCTTTTCCGAGCAGCTCCTTTCAAGTGAATGTTAGAATCTGTGCTATCTCTTCAACAAGGAGCTAGAATTCAGACTATGTTACTGTAAACTCAGGTTCAGAAATTGAGTGGAACTGTATTTCCTGCCCACTCTGTGCCTCTTTTTGACAGAGTAACAACACTTTGTTTCTCCATGCTCACTCTGTCTGTGGGAGAACAAAGTCTATTATGAAAATACCGCTCTCTTTGGTCATCCAAGATGTGCAGAATCACAACTAATGTTCTGTTGGGAAGAATCTGAAATGAGATATGCATAGTGCCTGTTTCAGAAAGTATCCTGCCTAGCAGTGCCTTTTCCTGCCTGGGCATCTCCATTTGCCCAACAGCTGTATTCATGTGATTGGGACTTTCTTGGATATCACTAGATCTCTCCCTGAAACAAAGAGCTGGAACACAGATGGGTTTTTTGTGAACAAAGTTTCTGAAACTGTCTACTAGTTTACTACCTACCTGCGCTCTGCCTTTTCTTTGCAGGAACAAGTGTTTGTTCATCTACACTATTTGTGTCTGTGGTAGAGAAAGGCTCATTATGTCATCACACTCCTGTCATAGAAACAAGCACTGGTGGAACGTTTCTTGTGTTTGGAAATATACAGGCTGAAAACAGAGGTGTAAAATGCCTGTAGTCAATGTCCAAAGGCATGGATTACACCTAATTGCAAGATGCCTCTGTTTTCTGGCAACCTCCAAGTGAGCGAATGGGAGAAGCTGGGGTATCATCGTGTTTCTCACCCAAAGATACAGCAGGAAATCACATCTGTTTCTGTAAACTCAGTTTCAGTAACGGAGTGGAATTGTATTTCCAGCTCACTCTGTGCCTCTTTTTGGAAGAGTAGGAACAGTTTGTTTCTTCACGCTCCCTAGGCAGAACTGTGGCTTCTTATGAACATACCACTCTCTTTGTATGTGCAAAGCATGCAGAAACACAGTGTTCTGATGGGTAGAATCTGAAGCCATAAAAGCACATTTCCTGCTTCGGAAAATCCTGGACTAGGAGTGCCCTTCTACAGCTGGGTATCTTCATGGGCCTGCAAACTCCATTCAAGTGAATGGGAATTTGTGTGATATTTGTAAATTTCTCCCTCAAATAATGACCTGGAACTCAGACCTGGTTTTGGGGAAGTCAGGTTCAGAAACGGAGTGCAAATTTCTACATGCCTGCTCTTTGCCTTTTCCTGTCAGGAAGCAAGAGTTTGTTCCTGTACACTACCTGTGTTGGTGGTAGTGAAAGACCCATTATGACATCACAGTCCCTTTGTAGAAACAAGTGCTGGGTCAATGCCATTTTTGTCTGGAGCATTAGACCCTGAAGACAGAAGTGCCAAATGCCTGTTTTCCAAGCCCAAATGCATGGATATAACATAACTCAAAATGTCCCCCCTTTTGGTGCAGCTCCTTTCAAGTGAATGGCAGAATCTGCACAATCAGGAGGTTTCTCTCCCAAAGAAGGAGCTGGAAATCAGACCGTGTTGCTCTTAATTCAGTTTCAGAAACTTAGTGAAACTCTATGCCCCGCACAACCTGGACTGTTTTGGCCAGAGTAGCAGCAGTTTGTCCATGCTCCCTCTACTTGTGGGAGTAGAAGTCCTCTTAGAACAATACAACTGTGATTATACAGAGAAGCAGGGGAGAATCACAAACAATATTTTGATGGGTAGAACCTGAAGCGAGATATGTGCAGTGCGTGTTTCTGAAAGTCTCCAGCCTACGTGTGCATTTTGCGTTTTGCTCACACGATCCATGGAAATGAATGTGAGATTCTGGTGTATCAGGAGATTCCTCCCTTAATGAAAGCCCTGGAATTGAGACTCATTTTTTGAGATCTCAGTTGCAGAAAATGAGGACACATCTATTCTCTGCCTGCTCTGTGTCTGTGTTAGGTAATCGCCCATTTTGACATCATTTTCCCTATGAAGAAAAAAGCTGTGGCATACAGCTACTTGTGTTTGGACAGTTAGAGCTTGGGGACAAAGGTGTCAAATGCCGGTTTTAAAAGTCCAAAGCGTGAATGGCAACTTAAGGATGACTTCTGTCTTTTGTGGCCAGCTCCATTCAAGTGAATCGAGGATCTGGGATATCAGGTGGTTTATATCCCAAACAAAATGCTGGGATTCAGACCATGTTGCTGAAAACTCACTTTCAGAAACTGAGTGAAACTGTACTCCCTGCCACTCTGTGCCACTTTTGGCCAGAGTAGCAACAGTTTGTTTGTCCACGCTGCCTGTGTCTGTAGAAAACAAGGCCTTTCACATAAATACCTCTCTTTGTACACACAGGTGATGGCGAAACACATCTAATGTTCTGATGGATAGAATTGGAAGCCAGAAAAGAATACTGCCTGGTTCTGAAATCTACTACCTAGGCATGCCTTGTTAGCGCTAGATATCTCCATTTGACCACAAGCTCCATTCAAGCAAGAGTCTGTTTGTGGGATATCCAGAGATTTCTGCCTGAAACAAGGACCTGGAACTCAGGATGTGTGGTTCTAACTTCAAGAACAGAAACTGAGTGAAAATCTACTCCCTGCCTGCTCTCTGGGTTCTCTGGCCAGGAAACAAGTGTTTGATCCTGTACACTACGTGTGTCTCTGGTAGAGAAAGGCCCATTTTGATATCACCCTACCTTTGTAGAAACAAACCCAGGGGCACAGCTTCTTCTACTGGGACAGTTATAGCCTAAAGGCAGAGGTGCTAAATGCCGGTATTCAAAGCACAAATGCACAACTTAGTGCATGATGTCTCTCTCTTCTGAGCAGCTCGTTTCAAGTGAATGGCAGAATCTGTGCTATCAGTAGGTTTCTCTCCAAACAAGGAGCTGTAATTCAGACAGTGTTGCTGTAAACTCAGTTTCAGAAATTGTGTGGAACTGTACTCCCTGCCCACTCTGTGCCTCTTTTTGACAGAGTGGCAACAGTTTGTTTCTCCATGCTCACTCTGCCTGTGGGAGAACAAAGCCTCTTCTGAAAAAAAACGGCTCTCTTTGGTCATCCAAGATGTGCAGAATCACAACTAATATTCTGTTGGGAAGAATCTGAAACAAGATATACACAGTGGCTGTTTCAGAAAATATCCGGCCTAGCAATGCCTTTTGCTCCCTGGACATCTCGATTTGCACATCAGCTGTATTCATGTGATTGGCACTTTGTTGGATATCACTAGATTTCTCCCTGAGACAAAGAGCTGGAACTCAGGCGGTGTTTTTGTGAACAAAATTTCTGAAACTGTGTGCTAATTTACTACCTATATGCACTCTGCCTTTTCTTCACAGAAACAAGAGCTTGTTCTTCTATACTACTTGTGTCTGTTGAGGAGAAAGGCCCATTATGACATCACACTCTGATCATAGAAACAAGGACTGGGGCAATGGTACTTGGGTTTGGACATTTGGAAGCTGAAGACAGAGATGTAAAATGCTTGTTGTTGATGCCCAAAGGCATGGATTATACATAATAGCAAGATGCCTCTGTTTTCTGGCAAACTCCAAGCGAGTGAATGGGAGAATCTCGGGTATCATCGTGTTTCTCATCCAAAGATACAGCTGAAAATCAGACCGTATTGCTCTAAACTCAGTTTCAGTAACTGAGTGGAATTGTATTCCCAGCTCACTCTGTGCCTCCTTTTGGAAGAGCAGGAAAGTTTGTTTCTCCATGCTCCCTGTGCCAAGGCAGAACTGTGGCTTCTTATGAAAATACCACTCTCTTTGTATGTTCAAAGAATGGAGAAACACATGCAGTGTTATGATGGGTAAAATCTGAAACCAGAAAAGCACACTGCCTGCTTTGGAAATCGCCCGACTAGGAGTGCTATTCTATGGCTGGATATGTCCATGGGTCTGCAAGCTCCATTCAAGTGGATGGGAGGTTCTGTGATACTTGTAAATTTCTCCCTGAAATAAGGACTTGGAACTCAGACTTGGTTTTTGAGAAGTCAGGTTCAGAAATGGACTGCAAATTTCTACATGCCTGCTCTTTGCTTTTCCTGTCAGGAAGCAAGAGTTTCTTCCTGTACACTACCTGTGTCAGCAGTAGTGAAATAAATATTATGACATCACAGTCCCTTTGTAGAAACAAGCCCTTGGGCAACGCTCTATTTATCTGGACCCTTAGAGCCTGAAAACAGAAGAGCCAAATGCCAGTTTTCCAAGCCCAAATGCGTGGAGTATAACATAACACAAAATGCCCCCCCCCTTTCCGTGCAGATCCTTTCAAGCGAGTGGCAGAATCTGCACAATCAGGAGGTTTCTCTCCCAAAGAAGGAGGTGGAAATCAGACCATGTTGTTGATAATTCAGTATCGAAACTTAGTGAAACTCCATACCCCACCCAATCTGTGCTGTTTTGGCCAGAGTAGCAATAGTTTGTCTCTGCTCCCTCTACCAGTGGGAGCTGAAGGTCTCAGGATAAAACTGCTGTTATTATACAGAGAAGCAAGGGAGAATCACAACTAATATTCTGATGAGTAGAAACTGAAGCGAGATATGCACAATGCTTGTTTCTGAAAGTCTCCAGCCTAGGTGTGCCTTTTGCAGGCTGCACATCTCCATTTGCCCGCAAGGTCCATGCAAGTGAAGGGAGTTTCTGGGGGTATAAGGAGATTCCCCCTTAATGAAAGCCCTGGAACTCAGACCGAATTTTTGAGAACTCAGTTGTAGAAAATGAGGGCACATCTATTCCCTGCCTGCTCTGTGTCTGTGATAGGTAAACTCCCATTTTGACATCACTCTGCCTAAGAAGAAACTGCGGTGTACAGCTACTTGTGTTTGGACAGTTAGAGTTGAGGACAGAGGTGTCAAATGCCGGATTTAAAAGCCCAAATGCATGGACAGCAACTTAATTCATGACTTCTGTTTTTGTGGCCAGCTCGATACAAGTGAATGGGAGGATCTGGGATATTAGGTGGTTTGTATCCCAAACAAAAAGCTGGGATTCAGACCATGTTGCTGAAAACTCAGGTTCAGAAACTGAGTGGAACTGTGCTCCCTGCCGCTCTGTGCCCATTTTGGCCAGAGTACTAACAGTTTGTTTGTCCACGCTTCCTGTGCCTGTAGACAACAAGGCCTCTCACGCAAATACCTCTATTCATACACACAGGCATTAGAACATCTAATGTTTTAATGGATAGAATGAAAAGCCAGAACGGCACACTGTCTGGTTCCAAAATCTGCTGCCTAGGGATGCCGTGTTGGGGCTGGATATCTCCATTTGCCCACAAGTTCCATTCAAGCAAAGGGCTATTTATGGTATATCTGGATATATATGTTTCTACCTGAAACAAGGACCTGGATCTCAGAATGTGTGGCTGTGACCTCAACTACAGAAACTAAGTGTAAATCTACTCCCTGCCTGCTCTCTGGGTTCTCTGGCCAGGAAACAAGTGTTTGATACTGTACACTACGTGTGTCTATGGTAGAGAAAGGCCCATTGTGATATCACACTACCTTTATAGAAACAAACCCAGGGGCACAGCTTCTTGTACTGGGACAGTTATAGCCCAGAGACAGAGGTGCTAAATGCAGCTACTCAAAGCAGAAATGCACAACTTAGTGCAAGATGTCTCTCTCTTCAGAGAAGCTCCTTTCAAGTTCATGCAAGAATTTGTGATAGTAGGTGGTTGCTCTCCAAATGAGGAGCTGGAATTCAGACTGTGTTGCTGAAAATTCAGTTTCACAAAATGAGTGGAACTCTACTCCCTGACACTCTCTGCAGCTTTTTGGCTAGAGTAGCAAGAGTTTGTTTGTCCACTCTTTCTGCTCCTGTGGAAAACAAAGACTTTCACGAAAACTCCTCTTTTTGTACACTCAAGATGCAGAGAAACACATCTAATATTCTGATGGGTAGCATATGAAACCAGAAATTCAAACTGCCTATTTCCAACATCTTCCATCTAGGCATGCCAGGTTCAGGCTGGATATCTCCATTTGCCCACAATCTAGATTCTTGCAAAAGTCTGTGTGCGAGATATCTGGAGATTCCTTCCTGAAACAAGGTCCTGGAACTCAGACCGTATAGCTGTGACCTCAGTTTCAGAAACTGACTGAAAATCTACTCCCTGCCTGCTCTCTGTGCTTTCTGGACAGGAAGCAAGTGTTTATTCCTATGCACTATATTTGTCTCTGGTAGAGAAAGGCTCATTGTGACATCATATTGCCTTTTTAGAAACAAATCCAGGGGCACAGCTACTTGTACTTGGACATTTAAAGACTAAAAACAGAGGTGCCAAATGCCACATTTCAAAGCCCAAATGCGTGGATTAAAACATAATGTGCAATGTCTCTTTTCTGGCAGGTCCTTTCAAGTGAATGGGAGAATTTGCACTATCAAGTGGATTCTATCCCAAACAATGAGCTGGAATTCAGACCATTTTGTTGTAAACTCAGTTTCAGAAATTGAGTGAAAATGTACTCCCTGGCAACTCTGTGCCTTTTTTTCACAGAGTAGCAAAAGTTTGTTTGTCAATGATCACTTTGCCTGTGGGAGAAGAAATCCTCTTATGAAATTAACTTTCTTCTGTACATCCAAGGAGTGCAGAATCACAACTAGGATTCTGTTGGGAAGAAGCTGAAAAGAGCTATGCACGTTGCCTGTTTCAGAAATATTCCGGCCTGCCAGTGCCTTTTGGTACTTGTACATCTCTGTTTGCCAAGCTGCTCTATTCATGTGATGGGGAGTTTCATAGATATTAGTAGATTTCTTCCTGAAACATACAGCTGATACTCAGACAGTGTTTTTGTCAAAAAAGTTTCTAAAATTGTGTGCTAATTTTCTACCTAACTGCTTCTGCACTTTCTTGGCAGGAACAAGAGTTTGTTCATCTACATTACTTGTACCTGTGGTAGAGAAAGGCCCATTATGACCTCACACTCCCTTCGTAGAAACAAGCACTGGGTCAACACCACTTGTGTTTGGGCGGTTAGAGCCTGAAGACAGAGGTGTAAAAGGTGTGTTTTCAACATGCAAAGGCATTGATTACACCTAATTGCAAGATGCCTCTCTTCTCTAGCAAACTCCAAGCAAGTGAAAGGGAGCATATGGGATATCAGGAGCTTGATCTCCCCAAGCAAAAGCTGGAATTCAGACCGTGTTGCTATAAATGGATTTTCAGAAACTGAGTGGGACTGTACTCCCTGCTCACACTGTTTCTTATTTGGAAGAGAAGGAACAGTTTGTTTCTCCATGTTCCCTGTGCCTGTGGAGAAATGTGGCTTTTTAGTTAAATACCACTCTCTTTTATGAGCAAATGGAGAAACACACATAATGTTCTGATGGTTAGAATCTGAATCTAGAAAAGCACACTGCCTGCTTCAGAAATCTCTGGACTAGGAGTGCCATTCCATGGCTGGATATCTCCTTTTGACCACAAGCTCCATTCTAGTGACTGGAACGTGGAATGATATTTGGACATTTCTCCCTCAAATAGAAACACCTGGAACTCAGAGCTGCTTTTTGTGAAGTCAGTTTCAGGAATGGAGTGGAAATTACCACCTCCCTGCTCTTTGCCATTTACTGCCAGGAGGAAAGAATTTGTTCCTGTACACTACCTGTGTCTGCAGTAGTGAATGTCCCATGATGACATCACAATCCCTTTGTAGAAATGAGCCCTGGGGCACTGCTATTTGTGTTTGGACCATTAGAGCCTGAAGAGAGAAGTGTCAAATGCCGGGTTTCAAAGCCCAAATGCACGGAGTATAACTTCATGCCAAATGTCCCTCTTGGCTGTGCAGCTTCTTTCAAGTGAATGGAAGAATCTGCACAATCAAGAACTTTGCCACCCAAAGAATGAGCAGGGAATCAGAACATGTCACTCTAAACAACAGCTTCAGAAACATAGTGAAACTGTACACCCAATCTGTGCCTCTTTTGGCCAGAGTTGCAACCATTGTCCATGCTCCCTCTACCAGTGGGAGTATAAGGGCATTTAGCAAAATAAGGCTGCCATTGAACAGACAAGTAGTGAGGAATCACAACTTATATTTTGATGGGTAGAAACTGAAGTGAGATATGTACAGTGTGTGTTTCTGAAAGTGTCTGGCTTAGGGGTGCCTTTTCATGACTGCACAACTCCATTTGCATCCAAGATTCATGCAACTAAAAGGAAGTTTCTGGGTGATCAGGAGATTCCTCCCTTAATGAAGGCACTGGAACTGAGAGCATTTTTTTGTGAGCATACTTGCAGAAACTCAGTGCACATCTGTTGTCTGCCTACTCTGTGTCCGTGGTAGGTAAAGTCCCATTTTTGTCCTCACACTCCCTATGCAGAAACAAGCTGTGGGGCAGAACTACTTGTGTTTGGAGGTTGCACCTTGAGTACAGAGGTGACTAATGATGGATTTCAAGGCCCAAATGCTTGGAGGGCAACTTAATGCAAGCTTTCCCACTTTTCCGGGAAGCTGCATGGAATTGAATGGGAGCATTTAGGATATCAGGAAGTTTATCTCCCAGATAAAAGCCTGGATTTCACATGGTGTTGCTGTAAACTCACTTTCAGAAACTGAGTGTAAATATAATCCCTGCCACTCTGTGCCACTTCTGGCCAGAGTAGCAACAGTTTGTCCACTCTGCCTGTGCCTGTGGGAAAATAAAAAAAAACCCTCTCATGGAAACACCTCTTTTTGTACACTCAAGCAGCAGAGAAACCCATCTAATACTCTGAAGGGTAGCGTATGATTACAGAAAGGCACACTGCCTGTTTCTGAAATCTTCTGCCTAGGAGTGCCCTGTTCGGGCTGGATAACTCCGTTTGCCTACAAGCTGCATTCAAGTGAAAGACTGTGTGTGGGATATCTGGAGATTTCTCCCTAAAACAAGGACCTGGAACTCAGACCATTTGGCTGTGACCTCAGTTTCAGAAACTATGTGAAAATCTACTCCCTGCTTGCTCTCTGGGATTCCTGGCCAGGAAGCAAGTGTTTGTTCCTGTACACTACGTGTGTCTCTGGTAGACAATGGCCCATTGTGACATCACATTGCCTTTTTAGAAACAAATCCAGGGGCACAGCTACTTGTACTTGGGCATTTAGAGGTTAAAGACAGAGGTGCCAAATGCCACCTTTCAAAGCCCAAATGTGTGGATGAAAACTTAATGCACAATGTCTCTCTTTTCTGGCAGGTCCTTTCAAGTGAATGGGAGAATCTGCACTATCAAGAGGTTTCTCTCCCAGAAAAGGAGCTGGAATTCAGACCGTGTTTTTGTAAACTCATTTTCAGAAATGGAGTTGAACTGTACTCCCTGCCATTCTGTGCCTCTTTTTGACTGTGTAGCAATAGTTTGTTTGTCCATGCTTACTCTGCAAGAGTGAGAAGGAATCCTGTTATGAAAATACTGCTCTTATGTACACCTAAGGAGTGCAGAATTGCAACTAGTATTTGGTTGGGGAGAAGCTGAAATGAGGTATGTACAGTGCCTGTTTCAGAAAGAGTCTGCCCTAGTGGTGCATTTTGCTGGCTGGAATCTCCATTTGCCCAGCTGCTCTACTCATGGGATGGGCAGTTTATTGGATATTAGCAGAATTCTCCCTGAAACACAGAGCTGCTACTAAGACAATGTTTTTGTGAACAAAATTTTTGAAACTGTGTGATAATTTTCCTCCTACCTGCTTCTGAAATTTAACTGAAGGAACAAGAGTTTGTTCATCTGTTCATCTATGCTACTTGTGTTTGTGGTAGAGAAAGGCCCATTATGACCTCACACACCCTTTGGAGAATCAAGCACTGGGGCAACACTACTT
>PVIC010000216.1:35045-146461 GCA_004025085.1 Thryonomys swinderianus
AAAAAAAAAAAAAAAAAAAAAAAAAAAAAAAAAAAAAAAAAAAAAAAAAAAAAAAAAAAAAAAAAAAAAAAAAGATGCCTCTGCCTCTCTTTTCTAGCAACCTGCAAGAAGGGGGAACAGAGAATCTGGGATGTTAGAAGCTTTATCTCCCCAAAGCAAAGCTGGAATTCAGACCATTTTGCTATAAACTGTTTTTCATATAATAAGTAGTACTATACTCCCTGCTCACTCTGTGCCTTATTTGGAAGAGTAGGTACAGTTTGTTTCTCCATGTTCCCATTGTGTGTGGAGAAAGGTGGCTTCTTATTCAGAAACTGATCTCTTTGTATGGGCAAATGGTGGAGAAACACGTAATGTTCTAATGGTTAGAATCTGAGTAGAGAAAAGCACACTGCCAGCTTTGGAAATCTCTGGACTAGGACTGCAATGCCATGGCTGGATATCTCCTTTTGACCACCAGCTCCATTCAAGCGAATGGGAGGTGGAGTGATATTCGGACATTTCTCCCTCAAATAGAAATGCCTGAAACTCAGATTTGTTTTTTGTGAAGTTAGTTTCAGGAATGGAGTGGAAATTACTACCTCACTGCTCTTTGCCATTTATAGCCAGGAGGCAAGTGTTTGCTCCTGTACACTACCTGTGTCTACAGTAGTGAAAGTCCTATGATGACATCACAATCCCTTTGTACAGCCCTGGGGCACTGCTACTTGTGTTTAGACCATTACAGCTAGAAGACTGAAGTGCCAAATGCCTGGCTTCAAAGACCAAATGTCTGGTGTATATCTTCGTGCATGGTGTTCCTCTTACTGGTGCAGCTCTTTTCAAGAGAATGGGAGAATCTATACAATCAAGAAGTTTCCCTACCAAAGATAGAGCTGGAAATCAGAACATGTGGCTATAAATGACAGTTTCAGAAATATAGTGAAAATGTACACCCAGTCTGTGCCTCTTTTTGCAACAGTTATACATGCTCCCTCTACCAGTGGGAGTATAAGGGCACTTAGGAAGATATGGCTGTCATTGTACAGACAAGCCCTGGAGAATTACAACTAATATTCTGTTGGAAAGAAGCTGAAAAGACGTATGTACAGCCCCTGTTTCAGAAAGATTCCTGCCTAGCAGTGCCTTTTGCTGGCTGGACATCTGTTTGCCCAGCTGCTCTATACATGTTATGGGGTTTTTCTTGGATATTAGTTGATTTCTCCCTGAAACACAGAGCTGGCTCTCAGATGGTGTTTTAATCAACAATGTTTCTGAAATTATGTGCTAATTTTCTTTTCTTTTCTTTTCTTTTTTTTTTTTTTTTGAGAGAGGGTCTCGCTTTGTATATCAGGCTGGCTCTGAGCCCATTCAAGCCTTGAACTCAGCAATCCTCCTGTCTTTGCCTCCCGAGTGCTGGGATTACAGGCATGAGCCACCAAGCCCTGCACTGTGGTATGTGGTATTGATGGCTGGTGGGTGTGAGTTTACATGCCCAGCATTGTATATGGTTACTGGGGATTGAACTCAGGGCCTTGCGCTTGCGAGGCAGGTGCCAGAACCACTGAGCTAACCTTCTGGCCCTGTGTGCTAATTTTCTACCTACCTGCTTCTGCCTTGACCTGGCAGGAAAAACAGTTTGTTCATCTATGCTACTTGTGTCTGTGGGAGAGAAATGCCCATTATGACCTCACACTCCCTTTCTAGAAACAAGAACTGGGGCAACACTACTTGTGTTTGGATGGTTAAAGCCTGAAGACAGAGGTGTGAAATGCCTGTTTTCAACGTGTGAATGCACGGGTTACACCTAATTGCAAGGTGCCTCTCTTTTCTAGCAACCTTGAAGCAGGCGAAAGGGAGAATTTGAGATTTCAGGAGCTTTATCTCCCCAAGGAAAACCTGGAATTCAGACTGTGTTGCAATATCCTCATTTTCAGAAACTGAGTGGGACTGTACTCCGTTCTCACTCTGTGCCTTATTTGGAAGAGTATGAACCGTTTATTTCTCCAAATTCCCTTTGCCTGTAGAGAATGGTGGCTTCTTATTCAAATACCACTCTCTTTGTATGGGCAAATGGTGGAGAAAAACACGTTATGTTCTGATGGTTAGAATCAGAATCAATGAAAGTACACTGCCTGCTTCAGAAATCTCTGGACTAGCAGTGCCATGCCATGGCTTGATATATCCTATTTACCATAAGCTCCATTCAAGTGAATAATAGGTGGAGTGATACTCAGAGATTTCTCCCTCAAGTAGAAACACCTGGAACTCAGACCTGCTTTTTGTGAAGTCTATTTGAGGAATGGATTGAAAATTACTACCTCACTACTCTTTGCCTTTTACTGCCCGAAGGCAAGAGTTTGTTCCTGTACACTACCTGTGTCTAGAGTAGTGAAAGTCTCATGATGACATCACAATCCCTTTGTAGAAATGAGCCATGGGGCACTGCTATTTGTGTTTGGACCATTACAGCTTGAATAGTTAAGTGCCAAAAGCCGGGTTTCAAAGCCAAAATGTCTGGTGTATAACTTCGTGCAAAATGTCCCTCTTAATGCTGCAGCTCCTTTCAACAGAATGGGAGATTCTGCACAATCAAGAGGTTTTCCTACCAAACAAGGAGGTGGAAATCAGCACATGTTGCTATAAATGACAGTTTCAGAAACACAGTGCAACTCTACACCCAGTCAGTGCCTTTTTTGGCCATAGTTGCAACAGTTATCCATGCTCACTCTAGCAGTGGGAGTATAAGTGCACTTATAAAAATATGGCTGTCATTGTACAGACAATCACTGGAGAATCACAACTAATATTCTGTTGGGAAGAAGCTGAAATGAGTTATGCACAGTGCCTGTTAGAGAGAGATTCCTGGTAGCAATTCCTTTTGCTGCCTGGACATCTCCATTTGCCCAGCTGCTCTATACATGTGATGGGGCATTTCTTGGATATTAGTTTATTTCTTCCTGATACACAGAGCTGGTACTCAGATGGTGTTTTGTGACAAAGTTTCAGAAATTGTGTGTGAATTTTCTATGTACCTGCTTCTGCCTTTCTTGGCAGAAACAAGAGTTTGTTCATCTACGCTACTTGTGTGTGTGGTAAAGAAATGCCCATTATGATCTCACACTTCCTTTCTAGAAACAAGCACTGGGGCGGCATTACTTGTGTTTGGACAGTTAGAGCCTAAAGACAGAGTTGTGAAATGCTTGTTTTCAATGTGCAAAGGGGCAGGTTACACCTAATTGCAAAGTGCCTCTCTTTTCTAGCAACCTCAAAGAAGGCAAAATGGAGAATCTGGGATATCAGGAGCTTAATCTCCCCAAGCAAAAGCTGGAATTCAGACTGCGTTCGTATAACCTGATTTTTTAGAAACTGCGTGGGACTGTATTCCGTGCTCTCTCTGTGCCTTATTGGGAAGAGTAGGAAGAGTTTGTTTCTGCAAATTCCCTATGCCTGTAGAGAATGGTGGCTACAGATTCAAATACCACTCTCTTTGTACTGGAAAACATGGGAGAAACACACGTAATGCTCTGATGGTTATTATCTGAATTGAGGAAAGCACACTGCCTGCTTCGGAAAGCTCTGGACTAGCAGTGCCATGCCAGGGCTTGATATATTCTTTTGACCACAAGCTCCATTCAAGAGAATGATACATGGAGGAATACTCAGAGATATTTCACTCAAGTAGAAAAAACTGGAACTCAGACCTGCTTTTTGCGAAGTCTGTTTCAGGAATGAAATTAAATTACTACCTCGCTGCTCTTTGATGTTTACTGGCAGGAGGCAAGAGTTCGTTGCTGTACACTACCTGTGTTTTCAGTAGTGAAAGTCCTACTATAACTTCCAAACCCCTTTGTAGAAATGAGCCCTGGGTCACTGCTATTTGTGTTTGGACACTTAGAGCCTGAAGACAGAAGTGACAAATGCCGTGTTTAAAAGCCCAAATGCCTGGGGTAAAACTTCATGAAAAATATCCCTCATGGCCAGGCAGCTCTTTTCAAGTGACTTTGAGTATCTTCACAATCAAGAGTTTTCCCTAGCAAAGAAGGTGGCGGAAATCAGAACATGTTGCTATAAAGGACAGATTCAGAAATATAGTAACACTGTACAACTAATCTGTGCCTTTTTTGGAAAGAGTTGCAACAGTTGTCCATACTCCCTCTACCAGTGGGAGTATAAGGGCACTGAGCAATATACGGCTGTCATTGTACAGACAAGGACGAGAGAATCACAATTAATATTCTGTGGGGAAGAAGCTGAAACGAGGTATGCACAGTGCCTGTTTCAGAAAGCCTCCGGCCTAGCAGTGCCTTTTGCTGCCTGGACATCTCAGTTTGGTCAGCTGCTCTATTCATGTGATGGGCTGTTTATTGATTTTTACTTGATTTCTCCCTGAAACACTGACCTGTACTCAGATGGTGTTTTTGTGAACAATGTATCTGAAATTGTGTGCTAAATTTTGACCTGCTTCTGCCTTTATTTGGTGGAAGGAAGTCTTTGTTCATCTACATAACTTGTGTCTGTGGTAGAGAAAGGCCCATTATGACCTCACACTGCCCTTCATAGAATCAAGCACTGGGGCAACAGTACTTGTGTTTGGACGGCTAGAGCCTGAAGACAGAGGTGGGAAATGCCTGTTTTCAACGTGTGAATTCGTGGAGTACACCTAATTGCAAGATACTCTTTTTTCTAGCAACCTCCAAGGAGGTGAAAGGGAGAATCTCGGATGTCAGGAGCTTTAAATCCCCAAGCTAAAGCTGGAATTCAGACTGTGTTGCTATAAACTGATTTTCATATACTGAGTAGTACTGTACTCCCTGCTCACTCTGTGCCTTATTTGGAATAGTAGGAACAGTTTATTTCTCCATGTTCCTTTTGCCTGTGAAGAACTGTGGCTTCTTATTCAAAAACTGCTCTCTTTGTATGGTCAAAAGGTGGAGAAGCACACATAATGTTCTGATGGTTATAGTCTGAATCCAGAAAACCACACTGCCAGCTTCGTAAATCTCTGGACTAGGAGTGCAAGGCCACGGCTCGATATTTCCCTTTGACCACCAGCTCCATTCAAGCGAATGGGAGGTGAAGTGATATTTGGAGATTTCTCCCTCAAATAGAAATGCCTGGAACTCAGACCTGCTTTCTTTGAAGTCTGTTTCAGGAAATGATTGAAAATTACTACCTCCCTGCTCTTTAAGATTCACTGCACGGAGGCAAGCCTTTGTTCCTGTACACTACCTGTGTCTGCAGTAGTGAAAGTACCATGATGATATCACAATCCCTTTGTAGAAACCAGCCCTGGGGCACTGCTATTTGTGTTTGCACCATTACAGCTGGAAGACTGAAGTGCCAAATTCTGGGTTTCAAAACCGAATGTCTGGTGTATACCTTCATGCAAAATGTGCCTCTTAATGATGCAGCTCCTTTCAAGAGAATGGGAGAATCTGCACAGTCAAGAGCTTTTCCTACCAAAGAATGTGCTGGAAACCAGAACATGTTGCTATGAACAACAATTTCAGAACCATGGTGAACCTGTACACTCAGTCTGTGCCTCTTTTGGCCATAGTTGCAACAGTTATCCTTGCTCCCTCTACCAGTGGGAGTATAAGGGCACTTAGGAAAATATGGATGTCATTGTATAGGCAAGCACTGGAGAATCACAACTAGTTTTCTGTTGGGAAGAAGCTGAATCGAGGTATGCACAGGGCCTGTTTCAGAAAGATTCCGGCCTAACAGTGTCTTTTACTGCCTTGACATCTCTGTTTGTGCAGCTACTCTATTCATGTGATGGGGAGTTTCTTGGATATTAGTTGTTTTATCCCTGAAACACAGAGCTTGTACTCAGATGGTGTTTTTGTGAACAAAATTTCTGAAATTGTGTGCTAATTTTCTACCTACCTGTTTCTGCCTTTACTTGCAGGAACAAAAGATTGTTCATCTACGCTACTTGGGTCTGTGTTAGAGACAGGCCCATTATGTCCTCACACTCCTGTCATAGAAACAAAGTCAGGAGCAACATTACTTGTGTTTGGACTGTTCAGTCCTGAAGACAGAGGTGGGAAATGACTGTTTTCAATGTGTGAATGCGTAGACTACACCAAATTGCAAGATGCCACTCTTTTCTAGCACCCTCCAAGCAGGCAAAAGGGAGAATCTGGGATATCAGGAGCTAAGCTCCCCAAGCAAGTGCTGGAATTCAGACCATGTTGTTATAAACTGATTTTCAGAATCTGAATTGGACAGTCATCCCTGCTTACTCTGTGCCTTATTTGGAAAAGTAGGAACATTTTGTTTTTTGATGTTCCCTGTGCCTGTAGAGAACAGTGGCTTCTTATTCAAATAATGCTCTCTTTTTACGCCCAAACAGTGGAGAAACCCAAGTAATGTTCTGATGTTTAGAATCTGAATTGAGAAAAGCACACTGCCTGGTTGAGAAAACTCTGGACTAGGAGTGCCATTCAACTGCAGGATATTTCCTTTTGACCACAAGCTCCATTCAAGTGAATGGGAAGTGGAGTGATATTCTGAGATTTCTCCCTCAAATACAAAAAAACTGGATCTCACACCTGCTTTTTTGTGAAGTCAGTTTGATGCACAGAGTGGAAATTACTACCTCCCTGCTCTTTGCCATTTAGTGCCAGAAAGCAAGAGTTTGTTTTGCAGTAGTGAAAGTTCCATTATGACATCACAAACGCTTTGTAGAAACAGGCCCTGGGGCACTGCTATTTGTGTTTGGAAACTGAGAGCCTGAAGACAGAAGTGCCAAATGCTGGGTTTCAAGGCCCAAATGCCTGAAGTATAACTTCATGCAAAATGTCCCTTTTAGCGTTGAAGCTCCTTTCAAGTACATGGAAGAATCTGCACAATCAAAAGTTTTCCCTACCAATGACAGAGCTCTAAATCAGAATATGTTGCTATAATCCAGAGTTTCAGAAACATAGTGAAACTTTACGCCCAGTCTGTGAATATTTTGGCTAGAGTTGCAACAGTTGTCTATGCTCCCTCTACCAGTGGGAGTATAAGTGAACTTAGGAAAATGCGGCTGTCATTGTACAGACAAGCACTGGAAAATCACAACTAGTTTTCTGTTGTGAAGAAGCTGAAACGAGGGATGCACAGTGCCTGTTTCAGAAAGATTCCAGCCTAGCAGGGCCTTTTGGTGCCTGGACATCTATGTGGGCCCAGCTGTTCGATTCATGTGATGTGGAGTTTCTTGCTTATTAGTTGATTTCTCCCTGAAACACAGAGCTGGTACTCAGACGGTGTTTTTGTGAACAAAGTTCTGAAATTGTGTGCTAATTTTCTACCTACCTGTTTCTGCCTTCACTTGGAAGGAATAAGAATTTGTTCATCTATGCTACATGTTTCTGTGGTAGAGAAAGCCTAATTTTGACCTCACACTCCCTTCGTAGAAACAAGCAGTGGGGCAACAGTATTGTGTTTGGACGGTTATATCCAGAAGACAGAGGTGTGAAATGCCTGTTTTCAACGTGTGAATGCGTGGACTTCACCTAATTGCAAGGTGCTTCTCTTTTCTAGCAACCTCCAAGCAGGCGAAAGGGAGAATCTGGAATGTCAGGACCTTAATCTCCCCAAGCAAAAGCTGGAATTGAGACAGTGTTTTTATAAACTGATTTCATAAATTGAGTTGGACTCTACTCCCTGCTCTCTCTGTGCCTTATTTGGAAGAGTAGGAACACTTTGTTTCTCGATGTTCCCTGTGCCTGTGTAGAACTGTGGCTTCTTATTCAAATAGTGCCCTCTTTGTACAGGCAAATGATGGAGAAACTCATGTAATGTTCTGATGGATAGAATCTGAATATTGAAAAGCACAATGCCTGCTTTGTGAATCTCTGACTGGGAGTGCCATTCCAATGCTGTATATCTCCTTTTGACCACAAGTTCCTTTTAAGTGAATGGGAGGTGGGGAGATATTCAGAGATTTCTCCCTCAAATAGAAACACCTGGAACTCAGACCTGCTTTTTATGAAGTGAGTTTGACGAACGGAGTGGAAATTACTACCTCTTTGCTCTTTGCCATTTACTGCCAGGAGGCAAGAGTTTGTTCCTGTACACTACCTGTGTCTGCAGTAGTGAAAGTCTCATGATGACATCACAATCCCTTTGTAGATATGAGCGCTGGGGCACTGCTATTTGTGTTTGGACCGTTAGAGCTTGAAGACTGAAGTGACAAATGCTGGGTTTCAAAGTCCAAATGTCTGGTGTATAACTTCATGCAAAACGTCCCTCTTAGTGGTGCAGCTGCTTAGAAGAGAATGGGAGAATCTGCACAGTCAAAAGGTTTCCTACCAAAAAAGGTGCTGGAAATCAGAAAATTTTGCTGTAAATGACAGTTTCAGAAGTATAGTGAAACTGTACACACAGTCTGTGCCTCTGTTGGCCATAGTTGCAACAGTTGCCAATGCTCACACTACCAGTGAGAATATAACGGCCCTTAGGAATATACATCTGTCATTGTACAGACAAGCACTGGAGAATCACAATTAATATTCTGTTGCGAAGAAGCTGAGACGAAGTATGCACAGTGCCTGTTTTAGAAAGATTCCAGTCTACCACTGCCTGTTCCTGCATGGATATCTCCATGGGCCCAGCTGCTCTATTCTTGTGATGTGGAGTTACTTGCTTATTAGTTGATTTCTCCCTGAAACACAGAGCTGGTACTTAGATGAATTTGTGAACAAAGTTTCTAAAATTGTGTGCTAATTTTCTACCTTCCTGCTTCTTCCCTTACTTGGTAGGAACAAGAGTTTGTCATCTATGCTACTTGTGTCTGTGGTAGAGAAAAGCAAATTATGACCACACACTCCCTTCATAGAAACAAGCAGTGGGGAAACACTATTCTGTTTGGATGGTTAGATCCTGAAGACAGAGGTTTGATATGCCTGTTTTCAATGTGCCTATGCATGACCTTTCTCTACTAGAGACACAAGTAGCATACATGAACAAATTCTTGTTCCTGCCAAGTAAAGGCCGTAGCACCTAGGTAGGAAATTAACACCCATTAGAAACTTTGTTCACAAAAACACCATCTGAGTCCCACCTCTGTGGTTCAAGGAGAAATCAACTAATATACAATAAGTCCCCTTCACATGAATAGAGAAGCTGGGCAATTGTAGATGTGAAGGCAGCAAAAGGCACTGCTATGCCAGAATCTTCCTGAAAGAGGCTGTGTGCATACCTCCTTTCAGCTTCTTCCCAATGGAATATTAGTTGTGATTGTCCACTGCTTGTCTGTGCAATGACGGTGGCATTTTCCTAAGTTCCCTTCTACTCCCACTGGTAGAAGGAGCATGGACCATGGTTGCAACTCTGGTTAAAACAGGGACAGATTGGGTGTACCGTATCAATACCTTTCTGAAACTGTCGTTTACCACCACATCTGCTGATATCCAGCTCCTTCTTTGGTAGGCAAACCTCTTAATTGTGCAGATTCCAACATTTACCTGAAAATAGCTGCACGGCCAAGAGGGACATTTTGCATGAAGTGATATTGCAGGACACTTGGGCTTTGAAACACCACATTTGGCACTTCTGTCTTCAGGCACTAACGGTCCAAACACAGCTGGCACTTGGGCTTTGAAGCACCACATTTTGCACTTCTGTCTTCAGGTTCTAATGGTCCAAACACAGATAGCAGTGTGCCAGGATGAGTTTCTACACAGGCATTTGACGTCATAATTGGACTTTCACTACTGCAGATATAGGTAGTGTAAAGGAACAAACTCTTGCCTCCTGGTGGTAAACGGAAAAGAGCATGGAGGTAGTAATTTGCACTCCGTTCCTGAAACTCACTTCACAAGAAGAAGGTCTGAGTTCCAAGTGTTTCTCTTTGAGGGAGTAATCTCTGAATATCACTCCCAATGCCATTCGCTTAAATGGAGCTTGTGGTCAAATGAGATATCCACCTGGGGAATAGGACTCCTAGTCCAGAGATTACCGAAGGAGGCAGTGTGCTTTTCTTGATTTAGATTCTAACCAGCAGAAATTTAAGTCTGTTTCTCCACCATTTGCCCGTACAAAGAGGGCGGGATTTCAATAAGAAGGCACAATTCTCCTCAGGCACAGGGAACATGGAGAAACTAAATGTTCCTACTCTTGCAAATAAGGCACAGAATGAGCAGGGAGTGCAGTCCCACTCAGATTCTGATAATCAATATAAGTCAATACAGTGTGAATTCCAGCTTTTGCTGTGGGATATTAAGCTCCTCATATCCCAGATTCTCCCTTTCGCTTGCTTGGATGTTGGTAGAAAAGAGAGTCATCTTGCAATTAGTTCTAATCCAAGATTTTAATGTGGAAATCAGGCATCTTTCTCTTCTGTCTTTAGGCTCTAAGAGTCCAAATGCACCTAGCAGTGCACCAGGACTCGTTTCTACAAGGGATTTGACGTCATTGTTGGACTTTCACTACTGCAGACACAGGTAGTATAAAGGAGCAAACGCTTGCCTACTGGTGGTAAAAAAAAAGCCAAAGAGCATGGAGGTAGTAATTTCCACTCCGTTCCTGAAACTGACTTCACATAAAGTAGGTCTGAGTTCTAGGTGTTTCTCTTTGAAGGAGAAATCTCTGAATATCACTCCAGCTGCCATGAGCTTGAATGGAGCTTGTGGACAAAAGGAGATATCCACCCGTGGAACACCACTCCTACTCCAGAGATTTCCAAAGGAGGCAGTGTGCTTTTCTCAGTTCAGATTCTAACCATCAGAACATACCGTGCATTTCTCCACCGTTTGCCCATAAAAATAGTGCAGGATTTCAAGAAGAAGCCACACTTCTCCACAGGCACAGGGAACATGGAGAATCAAACTGTTCCTATTCTTGCAAATAAGGCACAGAGTGAGCAGGGAGTACAGTCCCGCTCAGATTCTGAAAATCATTTTATAGCAATATGGTGTGAATTCAGCTTTTGTTGGGGAGATGAAGCTCCTGATATCCCTGATTCTCTCTTTTGCTTGCTTCATGTGGCTAGAAGAGATTCCTATCATGAAATTCGGGGTAATCCACGCCTTTGACGGGGACAGTCATTTTACACCTCTGTCTTCAGGCTCAAACCATCCAATCACATGTAGTGTTGCCCCAATGCTTGTTTCTATGAAGGGAGTTTGAGCTCATAATGTGCCTTTCTCTACCAGAGACACAAGTAGCATACATGAACAAACTCTTGTTCCTGCCAAGTAAAGGCCGTGGCACCTAGGTAGAAAATTAACACCCAATATTAGAAACTTTGTTCACAAAAACACCATCTGAGTACCACCTCTGTGATTCAGGGAGAAATTAACTAATATAAAATAAGTCCCCATCACATGAATAGAGAAGCTGGGAAATTATAGATGTCAAGGCAGCAAAAGGCACTGCTAGGCCAGAATCTTCCTGAAACAGGAAGTGTGCATACCTCATTTCAGCTTCTTCCCAAAACAATACTAGTTGTGATTGTCCACTGCTTTTCTGTGCAATGACAGTGTCATTTTCCTAAGTTCCCTTCTACTCCCACTGGTAGAGGGAGCGTGGACCACAGTTGCAACTCTGGTTAAAAGAGGGACAGATTGGGTGTACAGTTTCACTACCTATCTGAAACTGTCATTTATAGCCACATCTGCTGATTTCCAGCTCCTTCTTTGGTAGGGAAACCTCTAAATTGTGCAGATTCCCCCATTTACTTGAAAATGGCTGCGCGGCCAAGAGGGACATTTTGCATGAAGTGATGCTGCAGGCACTTCGGCTTTGAAACACCACATCTGGCACTTCAGTCTTCAGGCTCTAACGGTCCAAAAACAGATAGCAGTGTGCCAGGATGAGTTTCTACAAAGGGATTTGACGTCATAATTGTACTTTCACTACTGCAGACACAGGTAGTGTAAAGGAACAAACTCTTGCCTACTGGCGGTAAACGGAAAAGACCATGGAGGTAGTAATTTGCACTCCATTCCTGAAACTCACTTCACAAAAAGAAGGTCTGAGTTTCAAGTGTTTCTCTTTGAGGAACTAATCTCTGAATATCACTCCAGATGCCAATTGCTTGAATGGAGTTGTGGTCAAATGAGATATACACCTGGGGAACAGCACTCCTAGTCCAGAGATTACTGAAGGAGGCAGTGTGCTTCTCTTGATTTATATTCTAACCAGCAGAACTTTAGGTCTGTTTCTCCACCGTTTACCTGTGCAAAGAGGGAAGGATTTCAGTAAGAACCCACAGTTCTCCTTAGGCACTGGGAACATGGAGAAACTTAATGTTTCTACTCTTGCAAATCAGGCACAGTGAGCAGGGAGTGCAATCCCACTCAGATTCTGAAAATCAGTTTATGGCAATACGGTGTGAATTTCAGCTTTTGCTGTGGGATATTAAGCTCCTGATATCCCAGATTCTCCCTTTCGCTTGCTTTGATGTTTTTAGAAAAGAGAGGCATCTTGCAATTTGGTCTAATCCAAGACTTTGATGTGGAAAACAGGCATTTTTCTCTTCTGTCTTCAGGCTCTAAGGGTCCAAAAGCACCTAGCACTTGACCAGGAATTGTTTCTACAAAGGGATTTGACGTCATTATGGACTTTCACTACTGCAGACACAGGTAGTGTATAGGAACAAATGCTTGCCTCCTGCCAGTAAAACAGCAAAGAGCATGGAGGTAGTAATTTCCACTCCATTCCTGAAACTTACTTCACATAAAGCAGGTCTGAGTTTCATGTGTTTCTCTTTGAAGGAGAAATCTCTAAATATCACTCTAGCTGCCATATGCTTGAATGGAGCTTGTGGAAAAAAGGAGATATGCACCCGTGGAATAGCACTCCTACTCCAGAGATTCCTGAAGGAGGCAGTGTGCTTTTCTCAATTCAGATTCTAAACATCAGAACATATAGTGTGTTTCTCCACCGTTTGCCTGTAATAATAGTGCAGAATTTCAATAAGAAGCCACACATCTCCACAGGCACAGGGAACATGGAGAATCAAACTGTTCCTACTCTTGCAAATAAGGCACAGAGTGAGCAGGGAGTACAGTACCACTCAGATTCTGAAAATCAGTTTATGGCAATACGGTGTGAATTCCAGGTTTTGCTTGGGGATTTTAAGCTCCTGATATCCCAGATTCTCCCTTTTGCTTGCTTGGATGGTCAGTAGAAAAGAGAGGCATCTTGAAATTAGGTCTAACCCAAGACTTTATGAGGAAACTAGGTATCGTTCTCTTCTTTCTTCAGGCTCTAAGGGTCCAAACACACCTACCAGTGTGCCATGACTCGTTTCTTCAAAGGGATTTGATGTTATAATTGGACTTTCACTCTGTAGACACAGGTAGTGTAAAGGATCAAACTCTTGCCTCTTGGTGGTAAGCGGCAAAGAGCATGGAGGTAGTAATTTGCACTCGGTTCCAGAAACTGACTTCACAAAAAGCAGATCTGAGTTCCAGGTGTTTCTCTTTGAGGGAGTAATGTCTGAACATCACTTCAGCTGCCATTCCCTTGAATGGAGCTTGTAGTCAAAAGGACATATCCACCTGTAGAATAGCACTCCTATGCCAGAGATTTCTGAAGGAGGCAGTGTGCTTTTATTGATTCAGATTCTAACCATCAGAACATTACATCTGTTTCTTCACCGTTTGCATATACCAAGAGTGCGGGATTTTAAAAAGAAGCCAATGTTCTCCTCAGGCACAGGGAACATGGTGAAACAAATTGTTCCTACACTTGCAAACAAGGCACAGAGTTAGCAGGGGGTACAGTCCTTCTCAGACTCTGAAAATCTGTTTATAGCAACGCGGTGTGAATTCCTGGTTTTGCATGGGGAGATTAAGTTCCTGATATCCCAGATTCTCCCTTTTGCTTGCTTGGATATGGCTAGAAAAGAGAGGCATCTTGCAATTAGGTGTAATCCAAGCATTTTATGTGGAAAACCGGCATTTTCCATCTCTGTCCTCAGGCTCTAACAGTCCAAACACATATAGCAGTGCTCTAGTACACGTTTCTACACAGGGATTATATGTCACAATTGGACTTTCACTACTGGAGACACAGTTATTGTAAAGGAAAAAAATCTTGCCTCCTTGCAGTAAACAGCAAAGAGCATGAAGGTAGTAATTTCTACTCCATTCCTGAAACTGACCTCACAAAAACAAGGTCTGAGTTGCAGGTGTTTCCTTTGAGGGAGTAATCAGTGTATATCACTCCAGCAGCCATTCTCTTGAAAGGAGCTTGTTGTCAAAATGAGATATCCACCGTGGAATAGCACTCCTAGGCCCGACATTTCCAAAGGATGCAGTATGTTTTTCTCAATTCAGATTCTAACCATCAGAACATTACGGCTGTTTCTCCACCGTTTGCCCATACAAAGAGTGCGGGATTTCAGTAAGAATCCACAGTTTTTCTCAGGCACAGGGAACATGGAGAAACAAACTGTTACTACTCTTAAAAATTAGGCACAGAGTATGCATGGATTACAGTCCCACTCAGATTCTGAAAATCAGTTTATAGCAACATGGTGTGAATTCCAGCATTTGCTTAGGGAGATTAAGGTCCTGATATCCCATATTCTCCCTTTTGCGTGCTTGGATGTTGCTAGAAAAGAGAGGCCTATTGCAATTAGTTGTAATCTAAGCCTTGATGTGGAAAACAGGCATTTTCAACCTTGGTCTTTAGGCTCTAATGGTCCAAAGGCATATAGCTCTGCAAAAAGTTTCCTTTCTACAAAGGGATTGCCACATCACTGTTGGACATTCGCTACTGCAGACAGAAGTAGTGTAAAGGCACAAATTCTTGCCTCTTGGCAGCAAACGGCAAAGAACAGGGAGGTAGTAATTTCCACTCCATTCTTTTAACTGACTTCAAAAAAGCAGGTCTGTGTGCCAGGTGTTTCTATTTGAGGGAGAAACCTCTGAATATCACTCCAGCTGCCATTCGTTTGAAAGGAGCTTGTGGCCCCAAGGAGATATCCACCCCTGGAATCTCCTAGTGAAGAGATTTCTGAAGCAGGCAGTGTGCTTTACTCGATTCACATTCTCAACATGAGAACATGACGTGTGTTTCTCCACCATTTGCCCATACAATGAGTGTGGGATTTCAATAAGAAGCCACACTTCTCCACAGGCCCAGGCAACATGGAGAATCAAACTGTTCCTACTCTTACAAATAAGGCACAGAGTGAACAGGGAGTACAGTCATACTCAGATTCTAAAAATCAGCTTATAGCAACTGGGTGTGAATTCTAGCTTTTGCTTGGGAAGATGAAGGTCCTAATATCACTGATTCTCCCTTTTACTTGCTTGGATGCTGCTAGAAGAGAGAGGCATCATGCAATTAGCTGTAATCCATGCCTCTGATGTGGAAAACAGCCATTTTACACCTCTGTCTTCAGGCTCTAACCATCAATTCACAAGTAGAGTTGCCCTAGTGCTTGTTTCTACGAAGGGAGTTTGAGGTCATAATGTGCATTTCTCTACAACAGACACAAGTAGTGTAGATGAAGAAACTCTTGCTCCTGCCATGTAAAGGCCATAGCATGTAGTTAGAAAATTAGCACACAAATTCATAAACTGTGTTCACAAAAACACCGTCTGGGTACCACATCTGCGTTTCAGGGTGTAATCAACTAATATCCAAATAAGTCCCCATCACATGAATATAGGATCTGGGCAATTGTTGATGTCCAGGCAGTAAAAGGCACTGCTAGGAAGGAATCTTTCTGAAACAGGCAGTGTGCAAACCGTCTTTCAGTTTCTTCCCAACAGAATATTTTTGTGATTCTCCACATTTTCCTAAGTTCCCTTCTACTCCCACTGGTAGAGGAAGCATGGACTACCGCTGCAAATCTGGGTAAAAGAGTGACAGATTGGGTGCAGAGTTGCACTACCTTTCTCAAACTGTCGTGTATAGCCACATCTGCTGATTTCCTGCTCCTTCCTTGTTGGGGAAACGTCTTGATTGTGCAGATTCTGCCATTCACTTGAAAGGAGCTGCACAGCCAAGAGGGATATTTTGCATGAAGTCATACTCCAGGCATTTAGGCTTTGAAATATGACATTTGCAACTTCTGTCTTCAGGCGCTAAGGGTTCAAACACAGAGAGCATTGCCCCAGGATTCGTTTCTACAAAGGGATTTGACGTCATAATTGGACTTTCACAACTGCAGACACAGGTATCATAAAGGAAAAAAATCTCTTGCTTCCTGGCATAAAGGGCAAACAGCATGGAGGTAGTAATTTCCGTGCCTGATTCTGACTTCACAAAAAGCAGGTCAGAGTTCCAGGTGTTTCTCTTTGAGGGAGTAAACTCCGAATATCACTACAGCTGCCATCTGCTTGAATAGAACTTGGGATCATAAGGAGATATCCACCCGTGGAATACTACTCCTAGTCCAGAGATTTCCTAAGGAGGCAGTGTGCTTTTCTCGAATAGCATTCTAAGCATCAGAACATTACATCTGTTTGTACACTGTATGCCCATACAAAGAGAGTGGGATTTCAATAAGAAGCCACAGTACTCCTCAGGCACATGGAACATGGAGAAAAAATTGTTCCTACTCTTGCAAATAAGGCACAGAGTGAGCAGGCAGTACAGTCCCACTCATATTCTGAAAATCAGTTTATAGCAACAAGGTGGGAATTACAGCTTTTGCTTGGGGAGAGTAAGCTCCGGATATCCCAGATTCTCCCTTTCACTTGCATGGATGTTGCTGGAAAAGAGACCGATCTTATAATTGGGTATAATCCAAACATTAGATGTGTAAAACAGGTAAATACCACCTCTGCATTCAGTCTCGAATGGTCCAACAAAGATACCAGTTTGCCAGGAGTCGTTTCTACAAATGGATTTCAGGTCAAAATTGGACTTTCATCACGGGAGATACAAGTAGTGTAAAGGAACAAACTCTTGCCTCCTGGCGGTAAGTTGAAAAGAGCATGGAGGTCATAATTTCCATTCCGTTCCTCAAACTGACTTCACAAAAATCAGGTCTGAGTTCCACGTGTTTCTCATTGACAGAGTAATCTCCAAAATGCCACTCCTGCTGCCATTCACTTGAATGGAGCTTGTGGTCCAAAGGAGATATCCACCTGTGGAATAGTACTCCCAGGCCAGAAATTTACAAAGGAGGCAGTGTGTTTCTCTCAATTCAGATTCTAACCATGAGTACATTACATCTGTTTCTCCACCGTTTGCCTGTAGAAAGAGTGCAGGATTTCAATAAGAAGCCACAATTGGCCACAGGCACAGGGAACATGCAGAAACAATCTGTTCCTACACTTGCAAATAAGGCACAGAGAGAGCAGGGAGAACAGTCTCTCTCATATTCTGAAAATCAGTTTATAGCAAAACAGTGTGAATTCATGCATTTGCTTGGGGAGATTAAGCTCCTGATATCCCAGATTCTCCCTTTCACTTGCTTGGATGTTGCTATAAAAGAGAGGCATACTGCAATTAGGTGTAATCCAAGCATTTGATGACATTTTCCACCTCTGTCTTCAGGCTCTAACGGTCGAAACGCACACAGCAGTGCCCTGTGTCTCATTTTTACAGTGGCATTTGACATCATAATTGTACTTTCACTACTGCAGACACAGGGAGGAAAAGGAACAAACATTTGACCCCCGGCGGTAAACGCCAAAGAGTTTGGAGGTAGTAATTTCCACTCTGTTCCTGAAACTGACTTCTCAAAAAGCAGTTCTGAGTTCCAGGTGTTTCTCTTTGATGGAGTAATCTCTGAATATCCCTTCAGCTGCCATTAGCTTGAATGGAGCTTGTGGTCAAAACAAGATATCCACCCTTGGAATAGCACTCCTACTCCAGAGATTTCCGAAGGAGGCAGTGTGCTTTTCTTGATGCAGAATATAACTTTCAGAACATTATGTCTGTTTCTCCAATGTTTGCCTGTACAAAGAGTGCAGGATTTCAATAAGAAGCCAAAGATCTCCACAGGCACTGGGAACATGGAGAAACAATCTGTTCCTACCCTTGCAAATAAGGAACAGAGTGAGCAGGGAGTACAGTCCCACTCAGATTCTGAAAATCATTTTACAGAAATGCGGTGTGAACTCCAGGTTTTGCTTGAGGAGATTAAGGTCCTGATATCACAGATTCTCCCTTTCACTTGCTTGGGTGTCACTAGAAAAGAGAGGCATCTTGCAATTAGATGTAATCCAAGCCTTTGGTGTGGAAAACAGGCATTCTCCACCTCTGTCTTCAGGCTCTAATGGTCCAAACACACATACCAGTGTAGCAGGACTCATTTCTATAAAAGGATTTGATGTCATAATTGGACTTTTACTACTGAAGTGACAGGTAGTGTAAAGGAATAAACTCTTGACTCCTGGTGGTAAATGGCAAAGAGCATGTATGTAGTAATTTCCACTCCGTTCCTGAAACTAACTTCAAAAAAGCAGGTCTGAGTTCCACTTGTTTCTCTTTGAGGGAGTAATCTACAAATATTTCTTCAGCTGCCATTCCCTTGAATATCGCTTGTTTTCAAAAGGAGATATCCACCCTTGGAATAACATTCCTACTCCAGAGATCTCCATAGGATTCAGTGTGCTTTTCTCAATTCAGATTCTAACCATCAGAACATTATATCTGTTTCTCCACCGTTTGCCCATAGAAAGAGTGAGGAATTTAAATAGGAAGCCACAATTCTCCACAGGCACAAGGAACATGGAGAAACAATCTATTCCTACTCTTGCAAATAAGGCTCAGAGTGAACAGGGAGTACAGTCCCACTCAGATTCTGAAAATCAGTTTAGAGCAACAAGGTTTGAATTCCAGCTTTTGTTTGGGGAGATTAAGCTCCTGATATCAGGGATTTTCTCTTTCACTTGCTTGGATGGTGCTAGAAAGGAGAGGCATCTCACCAATCGGTGTAATCTAAGACTTTGATGTGCAAAACAGGCATATTCTACCTCTGTTGTGAGGCTCTAACTGTCCAAACACAGAAAGAAGTGCACCAGGACTCATTTCTACAAAGAGATTTGACGTCATAATTGGACTTTCACTACTGCAGACATAGGGAGTATAACGGAACAAAACCTTAACTGCTGGAGGTAAACCTCAAAGAGCATGGAGATAGTGATTTCCACTCCATTCCTTAAACTGATTTCACAAAAAGCAGGTCTGAGTTCCAGGTGTTTCTTTTTGATGGAGTAATCTCCGAATGTCACTTCATCTGCCATTCACTTGAATGGACCTTGTGGTCAAAAGGAGATATCAACGCATGAAATATAAACCCTAGTCCAGCGATTTCCGAAGGAGTCAGTGTGCTTTTCTTGATTCAGATTCTAACCATCAGAACATTACATCTGTTTCTCCACCGTTTGCCTGTACAAAGATTGCTGGATTTCAATAAGAAGTCACAGTTGGCCACAGTCACAGGGACCATGCAGAAACAATCTGTTCCTACACTTGCAAATAAGGCACAGAGTGAGCAGGGAGTACAGTCCCTCTCATATTCTGAAAATCAGTTTATACCAAGCCGGTGTGAATTCAAGCATTTGCTTGGGGAGATTAACCTCCTGATATCACAGGTTCTCCCTTTCACTTGCTTGGATGTTGCAATAAATGAGAGGCATATTGCAATTAGGTGTAATCCAAGCAATTGATGTGGAAATCAGACATATTCCACTTCTGTCTTCAGGCTCTAATGGTACACACGCACACAGCAGAGCCCCAGGACTCATTTCTACAAAAGGATTTCACGTCATAATTGAACTTTCACTACTGCAGACACAGGTAGTGTAAAGGAACAAACTCTTGACTCCTGACGGTAAACGCCAAAGAGCATGGAGGTAGTAATTTCCACTCTGTTCCTGAAACTGTCTTCACAAAATGCAGTTCTGAGGTCCATGTGTTTCTCTTTGATGGAGTAATCTTTTGATATCCCTCCAGCTGCCATTCGCTTGAATAGAGCTTGTGGCCAAAAGGAGATATCCAGCCATGGAATAGCACTCCTACTCCAGAGATTTCCAAAGAAGGCAGTGTGCTTTTCTCGACTGAGACTCTAACCTTCAGAACACTATGTCTGTTTCTCCACCAATTGCCCATACAAAGAGTGCGGGATTTCAATAAGATTCCAAAGTTATCCACAGGAACTGGGAACATGCAGAAACAATCTGTTCCTACTCTGGCAAATAAGGCAGAGTGAGCAGGGAGTACAGTCCCACTCAGATACTGAAATTCAGTGTAGAGCAACACGGTGTGAATTTCAGATTTTGCTTGGGATGATTAAGACCCTGATATATCAGATTTTCCCTTTCACTTGCTTGGATATTGCTAGAAAAGAGACACATCTTGCAATTAGGTGTAATCCAAACTTTGATGTGGAAATCAGGCATTTTCCACCTCTGTCTTCTGGCTCAAACTGTACAAACACAAATAGTAGTGCACCAGGCTCATTTCTAAAAAGGGATTTGACATCATAATTGGACTTTCACTACTGCAGATATACGTAGTGTAAAGGAACAAACTCTTCCCTCCTGGTGGTAAACGGAAAAGAGCATGGAGGTAGTCATTTGCACTCCGTTCCTGAAACTGTCTTCACAAAAAGAAGGTCTGAGTTCCAGGTGTTTCTCTTTGAGGGAGTAATCTCCGAATATCACTCTATCTGCCATTCATTTGAATGGAGCTTGTGGTCAAATGAGATATCCACTTGGGGAATAGCACTCCTAGTCCAGAGATTTCTGAAGGAGGCAGTGTGCTTTTCTCAAATCACATTCTAAGCATCCGAACATTAAGTCTGTTTCTCCACCATATGTCAGTACAAAGAGGGCGGGATTTCAAAAAGAAGCCACAGTTCTCTTCAGGCACAGGGAACATGGAGAATCAAATTGTTCCTACTCTTGCAAATAAGGCACAGAGTGAGCAGAGAGTATAGTCCCACTTCCATTCTAAAAATCAGATTATAACAACACGGTGTCAATTCCAGCTGTTGATTAGGGAGATTAAGCTCCTGAAATAACAGATTCTTCCTTTCGCTTACTTGGATGTGGCTAGAAAAGAGATGCCTCTTCCACTAGGTGTAATCCAAGACTTGGATGAGGAAAACAGACATTACCCACCTATGTCTTCAGGCTCAAACTGTCCAAACACAGAAATCTGTGCACCAGGACTCCTTTCTACCATGGGATTTGACGTCATAATTGGATTGTCACTACTGCAGACACAGGTAGTGTAAAGGAACAAACTCTTGCCTCCTGGTGATAAATGACAAAGAACAAGGAGGTAGTAATTTGGACTCCATTTCTGAAACTGACTCCAAAAAAGCAGGTCTGAGTTCCCAGTTTTTCTCTTTGATGGAGTAATCTCCGAATATCATTCCAGCTGCCATTCGATTGAATGGACTTTGTGGTAAAAAGGAATTATCAACCCAAGGACTAGGACTCATAGTCCAGAGATTTCCGAAGGAGGCTGTGTGCTTTTCTCGATTCAGAATCTAAACATCAGAATATTACATTTGTTTCTCTACTGTTTGCCCATACATAGAGTGAGGGATTTCAATAAGAAGCCACAGTTCTCCACAGGCACGAGGAACATGGAGAAACCAATGGTTCCTACACTTGCAAATAAGGCACAGAGTGAGCAGGGAGTACAGTCCAACTCAGAGTCTGAAAATCAGTTTATATCAACATGGTGTGAATTCTAGCTTTAGCTTGGGGTAATTAGGCCTGTCATATTACTGATTCTCCAACTTGCTTGCTTGGATGTAGCTAGAAAATAGAGGCATCTTGCAATTAGGTGTAATCGAAGACTTTGATGTTGAAAAAAGGCATTTGCCACCTCTGTGTTCAGGCTCTAACGGTCCAAACACACATAGCAGTTCTCCAGGACTCATTTCTGTAAAGGGATGTGAAGTCATGATTGGTCTTTCACCACTGCAGTCACAGGTAGTTTAAAGGAACAAACTCTTGCCTCCTGGTGGTAAATGGCAAAGAGCAATGAGGTACTAATTTGCATTCTGTTCCTGAAACTGACTTCACAAAAAGCAGGTCTGAGTTCCAGGTGTTTCTCTTTGAGGGAGTAATCTCCAAATATCATTGAGATGCCATTCGCTTGAATGGAACTTGTGGTCAAAAGGAGATATACACCCAGTGAATAGCACTCATAGTCCAGAGATTACTGAAGGCGCAGTGTCCTTTTCATGATTCAGATTCAAACCATCAGAACATTACGTCTTTTTCTCCACAATTTGCCCATACAAAGAGTGTGGGATTTCAATAAGAAGCCACAGTTCTCCTCAGGCATAGGGAACGTAGAGATACAATCTGTTCTTACTCTTGCAAATAAGGCTCAGAGTGAGCAGGGAGTACAGTCACACTCATATGCTCAAAATCAATTTATAACAACACTGTGTAAATTCCAGCTTTCGGTTGGGGAGATTAAGCTCCTTATATCCCAGATCCTTTCTATTGCTTGGATGTTGCTGCAAAAGACAGGCATCTTGCAATTAGGTGTAATCCAAGCTTTGATGTGTAAAACAGGCATTTTCCACCTTTGTCTTCAGTCTCTAATGGTACAAACACACATAGCAGTGCGGCAGGACTCGTGTGTAGAAGGGGATTTGATGTCATAATTGGACTTTCACTACTGCAGACACAGGTAGAGTAAAGGAACAAACTCTTGCCTCCTAGGGGGAAAAGGAAAAGAACATGAAGGTAGTAATTTCCAGTCCATTAAGGAAACGGACATCACAAAAAGCAGTCTGAGTTCCAGGTTTTGCTCTTTGAGTGAGTAATCTCTGAATATCACTGCTCCTGCCATTCGCTTGAATGGAGCTTGTGGTCAAAAGGAGATATCCACCCGGGGAAAAGCACTCCTAGTAAAGAGATTTCTGAAGGAGTCACTGTGCTTTTCTCGGTTCAGATTCAAAACATCAGAATATTACGTCTGTTTATCCACCATTTGCCCATAGAAAGACTGCGGGATTCCAATAAGAAGCCACAGTTCTCCACAGGCACAGGGAACATGGAGAAAAAAATCTTCTCCTACTCTTGCAAATAAGGCACAGAAAGAGCAGGGAGTACAGTCCCACTCAGATTCTGAAAATCAGTTAATGGCAACACTGTGTGAATTCCAACTTTTGCTTGGGGAGATTAGGCCCCTGATATCTGAGATTCTCCCTTTCGCTTGTTTGGATGTTGGTAGAAAAGTGATGAATCTTGCAATTAGGTTTAATCCATGACTTTGATGTGGAAAAAAGGCATTTGCCACCTCTGTCTTCAGGCTCTAATGACCCAAACACATATTGCAGTTCACCAGGATTCATTTCTATAAAGTGATTTGACATCATAATTGGCCTTTCACTACTGCAGACACAGGTAGTGCAGAGGAACAAACTCTTGCCTCTTGGCAGTAAAGGTTAAAGAGCATGGAGATAGTAATTTGCACTTCGTTCTTGAAACTGACTTCAGAAAAAGTAGGTCTGAGTTCCAGGTGTTTTTCTTTGAGGGAGTAATCTCTGAATATCACTCCACCTGTCATTCGCTTGAATCGAGCTTGTGGTCAAAAGGATATATCCACCTGGGGAGTAGCACTCCTATTCCACAAATTACCGAAGGAGGCAGTGTGCTTTTCTCAATTCAGATTCTAACCATCAGAACTTTACGTCTGTTTCTTCACCGTTTCCCCATACAAAGACTGCAGGATTTCAATAAGAAGCCTCTGTTCTCCACAGGCACATGGAACATGGAGAAACTAAGTGTAACTACCCTTTCAAATAAGGAACAGAGTGAGCAGGGAGTACAATCCCAATCCGATTCTGAAAATCATTTTAGAGCAACACGGTGTGAATTTCAGCTTTTGCTTGGGGAAATTAGGTCCCTGATATCCCAGTTTCTCCCTTTTGCTTCCTTGGATGTAGCTAGAAAAGAGAGGCATCTTGAAATTAGGTGTAATCCAAGCCTTCATGTGGAAAACAGGCATTTTCCACCTCTGTCTTCAGGCTCTAATGGCCCAAACACAGATAGCAGTGCACCAGGACTCGTTTCCACAAGGGGATTTGATGTCATAATTGGACTATCACTATTGAAGACACAGGTAGTGTAAAGGAACAAATTCTTGTGTCCTCACGTTACACAGCTAAAAGCATGGCGGTAGTAATTTCCATTTCATTCCTGAGAAAGACTTCACAAAAAGCAGATCTGAGTTCCAGCTGTTTCTCTTTGAGGGAGTAATCTCCAAATATAACTCCAGTGGCCACTCGCTTGAATCAAGTTTGTGTTCAAAAGGGGATATCCACCAGTGGAATAGTAGTCCTAGTCCAGAGATTTCCGAAGGAGGCAGTGTGCTTTTCTCGATTCACATTCTAACCGTCAGAACATTATGTTTGTTTGCCCACCGTTTACCTATACAAAGAGTGTGGGATTTCAGTAAGAAGCAACAGTTCTCAGGCATAGGGAACATAGAAAACAAACTGTTCCTACTTTTGCAAATAAGGCACAGAGTCAGCAGGGATTACTGTCCCATTCAGATTCTGAAAATCAGTTTATCGCAACATGGTGTGAATTCCAGCTTTTACTTGGTGAGATTAAGCTCCTGATATACCTGATTCTCCCTTTCTCTTGCTTGGATATTTTTGGAAAAGGCAGGCATGTAGCCATTAGGTGTAGTCCAAGACTTTGATATGGAACACAGGCATTTTCCCCTCTGTCTTCAGGCTCTAAAGGTCCAAACACACATAGCAATGCACCAGGACTTGTTTCTACAAATGGATTTGATGTCATAATTGGTCTTCCATTACTGTAGACACAGGTAGTGTAAAGGAATAAAATCTTGCCTAGTGGGGGTCAATGGCAAAGAGCATGCAGGTAGTAAATTACACTCCATTCCTGAAAATGACTACACAAAAAGAAGGTCTGAGTTCCAGGTGTTTCTCTTTGAGGCAGTAATCTCTGAATATCACACCAGATGCCATTCGATTAAATTGAGTTTATGGTCAAAAGGAGATATCCAGCGTAGAATAGCACTCCTAGTCCTGAGATTTCGGAAGGAGGCAGTGTGCTTTTCACCATTCATATGCTAATCATAAGAATGTTACATCTGTTTCTCTACCTTTTGCCCGTAGAAAGAGTGTGGGATTTCAATAAGAAGCCACAGTTCTCCTCAGGCAAAGGGAACGTGGAGAAACAATCTGCTCCCACTCTTGCAAATAAGGCAAAGAGTGAGCAGGGTGTACAGTCACACTCAGATTCTAAAAATCAGTTTATAGCAACACGTTCTGAATTCCAGCTTTTCCTTGGGGAGATTAAGCTCCTGAAAACCTAGAATCTCCATTTCGCTTGCTTGGATGTAGCTAGAAAAGAGAGACATATTGCAATTAGGTGTAATCCAAGATTTTGATGCAGAAAACAGGCATTTTCCACGTCTATCTTCAGGCTCTAACGGTCCAAACACAGACAGCAGCATGCCAGAACTCATTTCTACAAAGTGATTTGACGTCATAATTGGACTTTCACTACTGCAGACCCAGGTAATGTAAAGGAATAAACACTTGCCTCCTGACAGTAAACAGAAAAGAGCATGGAGGTAGTAATTTGCACTCCGTTCCTAAAACGGACGTAACAAAAAGAAGGTCTGAATTCTTGGTATTTCTATTTGAGGGAGTAATCTCTGAATATCACTCCAGTTTCCATTCCCTTGTATGGACCTTGTGGTCAAAAGGAGATATCCACCAGTGGAATAGCACTCCTCGTCCAGAGACTTCCAAAAGAGGCAGTGTGCTTTTCTTGATTCAGATTCAAGCCATGAGAACATTACGTCTGTTTCTCCACTGTTTGCTCATAAAATAGTGCAGGATTTCAATAAGAAGCCACAGTTCTCCTCAGGCACAGGGAACATGAAGAATCAGTATGTTCCTACTCTTGCAAATAAGGCACAGAGTGTGCAGGGAGTATAGTTACTCTCAGATTCTGAAAATCAGTTTATAGCAACATGGTATGAATTCCAGATTCTGTTTTGGGAGATTAAACTCCTGATATCCCAGATTCTCCCTTTCACTTGCTTGGATGTTGCTATAAATGACAGCCATCTTGCAATTAGGTGTAATCCTAGCCTTTGATCTGGAAAATGGGCATTTTCCACCTCTGTGTTCAAGCTCTAACTCTCCAAACACAGCTAGCAGTGTGCCAGGACTCTTTTCTACAAAGGGATTTGAGGCCATAATTTGTCTTTCATTACTGCAGTTACAGGTAGTGTAAAGGAACAAACTCTTGCCTCATGGCGGTAAACGGCAAAGAGCATGGAGGTGGTAACTTCCACTCCATTCCTGTAGCTGACATCAGAAAACCAGGCTTGAAATGTTGGACGTGGTGTCTCATGCCTGTAATCCCAGCACTCAGAAGGCAGAGACAGGAGGATTGCTGGTTTTGCGGCTGCTTTCCTGGGCACCATAGTAAGCTCCGGGCCAGTCTGAACTACAAAGCGAGACCCTGTCTCCAAATTATTAAAGAAAAAAAATGCCGGTTTCAGTTCCAGGTATTTCTCCTTGAGGGAGTAATCTCCGAATATCACTCCAGCTGTCATTCGCTTGAATGGAGCTTGTGGTCAAAAGGAAATATCCGCGTGGGGAATAGCACTCCTAGTACAGAGATTTCCATGGGAGGCAGTTTGTTTTTCACCATTCAGATTCTAACCATCAGAACATTACGTCGGTATCTCCACCGTTTGACCATACAAAGAGCATGGGATTTCAATAAGAAGCCACAGTTCTCCACAGGCACAGAGCACATGGAGAAACGAATTATTCTTACACTTGCAAATAAGGCACAGAGTGAGCAGGGAGTACAGTCACACTCAGATTCTGAAAATCAGTTTATGGCAACACGGTGTGAATTCCAGCATTTGCTTAGGGCGATTAAGCTCCTGATATCACAGATTCTCCCTTACATTGGCTCAGATGTTGCTAGAAAAAAAGAGGCATCTTGCTATTAGGTGTAATCCAAGACATTGTTGTGGAAAACAGGCCATTTCCGCCTCTGTCTTCAGGCTCTAATGGACCAAAGACAAATAGCTGTGCGCCAGGACTTATTTCTACAAATGTATTTGATGTCATAATTGGACTGGAACTACTGCAGACACAGGTAGTGTAAAGGAAGAAACTCTTGTTTCTGGGTGGTTAGCAGCAAAGAGCATGGAGGTAGTAAATTCCACTCCATTCCTGAAAATGACTTTATAAAGAGGAGGTCTGAGTTCCAGGAGTTTCTATTTGAGGGAGCAATCTCCGAATATCACTCCAGCTGCCATTGGTCTGATTCAAGCTTGTGATTAAAAGGAGATATCCATGCGGGGAATAGCACTCCTAGTACAGAGATTTCCAAAGGAGGCAGTGTGCTTTTCTCGATTCAGGTTCTAACCATCAGAACATCACGTCTGTTTCTCCACCCTTTGCCCGTACAAAGAGTGTGGGATTTCAATAAGAAGCCACAGTTCTTATCAGGCATAGGGAACATGGAGAAACAAACTGTTCCTATTCTTACAAATAAGGCATAGTGTGAGCAGGGACTACAATCCCTGTCAGATTCTGAAAATCAGTATATAGTAATACGGTGTGAATTCCAACTTCTGCTTTGGAAGATTAAGCTCCTCATATCCCAGATTCTCCCTTTTCAATTCCTTGGAATTGGCTAGAAAATACAGGTATCTTGCAATTTGGCAAATAAAAGCCTTTGATATGGAAAACAGGCATTTTCCACCTCTGTCTTCACACTCTACCGGTATAAACACAGACAGCAGCACACTAGGACTCGTTTCTACAAAGGAATTTGATGTCATATTTGGACTTTAACTACTGCAGACACAGGTAGTGTAAAGGAACAAACTCTTGCCTGCTGGTTGTAATCAGCAAAGAGCAGGGAGGTAGTAATTTACACTCCATTCCTGAAACTGACTTCACATAAAGTACATCTGAGTGTCAGGTGTATCTCTTTGAGGAAGTAATCTCTGAATATCACTCCTGCCATTCACTTGAATGGAGCTTCGGGTCAAAACGAGATATCCAACTGGGGAATAGCACTCCTAGTCCAGAGATTTCCGAAGGAGCCAGTGTGCTTTTCTTAATTCAGATTCTAACAGTCAGAACATTTCTTCTGTTTCTCCACCATTTGACTGTACAAAGAGGGCGGGATTTCAATAAGAAGCCACAGGTCTCCACAGGCACAGGGGACATGGAGAAACAATTTGTTCTTACTCTTACAAATAAGGCACAGAGTGAGCAGGGAGTACAGTCCCAATCCTATTCTGAAAATCAGTTTATGGCAACACGGTGTGAATTACAGCTTTTCTTGGGGAGATTAGGCCCCTGATATCCCAGATTCTCCTTTTTGCTTGTTGGATGTTGCTGGAAAACAGAAGCATCTTGAAAAAGTTGTAATGCAAGTATTTGATGTGGAAAACAGGCATTTTCCACCTCTTCCTTCAGGATCTAACGGTCAAAACACACATAGCTGTGCACCAGGACTCATTTCTACGAAGGGATTTGGCATCACAATTGGACTGTCACTACTGCAGACACAGGTAGTGTAAAAGAACAAACTCTTCCCTACTAGTGTTAAATGACAAAGAGCATGGATGTAGTAATTTGCACACCGTTCTTGCAACTGAGGTCACAAAAAGCAGGTCTGACTTCCAGGTGTTCCTCTATGGGGGAGCAATCTCTGTATATCACTCCAGCTGCCATTCGCTTGAATGGAGCTTGTGGGCAAAAGGAGATATCCACCCATTTAATAGGACTCCTAGTGCAGAGATTTTTGAAGGAGGCAGTATGCTTTTCTCGATTCAGGTTCTAATCATCAGAACATTTCATCTGTTTCTCCACCATTTGCACATACAAAGAGTGCAGGATTTCAATAAGAAGCCACAGTTTTCCTCACACACAGGGACTGTGGTGAAACAAACTGTTCCTACATTTGCAAAAAAGGCACAGAGTGAGCAAGGAGTACAGTACCACTCTGATACTGAAAATCAGTTTATAGCAACATGGTGTGAATTCCACGTTTTCACTGGGGAGTTTGAACTCCTGTTATCCCAGATTCTCCCATTTGCTTGCTTGGATGTTGCTAGAAAAGATAGGCATCACGCAATTAGGTGTAATCCAGGCCTTTGATGTGGAAAACAGGCATTTGCCACCTCTGTATTAAGGCTCTAACGGTCCAAACACAGATAGCAGTGCACCAGGACTTGTTTGTACAAAGAGATTTGACGTCATAATTGGACTTTCACTTCTGCAGACACAGGTAGTGTAAAGGAACAAACTCTTGCCTCCTGGTGGTAAACGGCAAAGAGCATGGAGGTAGTAATTTGCACCCTGTTCCTGAAATTGACTTCACAGGAAGCAGGTCTGAGTTCCAGGTGTTTCTCTTTGAGGGAGTAATCTCGGAATATCACTCAAACTGCCATTCGCTTGAATGGAGCTTCTGGTCAAAATGAGATATCCAACTGGAGAATAGCACTCCTAGTCCAGAGATTTCTGAAGGAGGCAGTGTGCTTTTCTCGATTCAGATTCTAAGTCAGAACATTTCATCTGTTTCTCCACTGTTTGCCCATAAAATAGTGCAGAATTTCAATAAGAAGCCACAGTTCTCATGCACGGGGACATTGGAGAAACAAAATGTTCCTACACTTGCAAATAAGGCACAGAGTGAGCAGGGAGTACAGTCACTCTCAGATTCTGAAAATCAGTTTATAGCAACATGGTGTGAATTCCAGATTCTGTTTTGGGAGATTAAGCTCCTGATATCCCAGGTTCTCCCTTTCACTTGCTTGGAGATTACTATAAAAGAGAGACATCTTGCAATTAGGTGTAATCATAGGCTTTGATCTGGAAAACAGGCATTTTCCACCTCTGTCTTCAGGCTCTAACTGTCCAAACACAGATAGCAGTGCACCAGGACTCTTTTCTACAAAGGGATTTGAGGTCATAATTGGACTTTCACTACTGCAGACACAGGTAGTGTAAAGGAACACACTCTTGCCTCATGGCAATAAGCAGCAAAGAGCATGGAGGTCGTAATTTCCACTCCATTACTGTAGCTGACTTCACAAAAAGCAGGCATGAAATGGTGGACATGGTGTCTCATGCCTGTAATCCTAGCACTCGGGAGGAAGAGACAAGAGGATTGCTGGTTTTGCGGCTGCTTGCCTGGGCACCAGAGTAAGCTCCAGGCCAGTCTGAACTACAAAGCGAGACCCTGTCTCCAAATTATTAAAGAAAAAAAAAAAAAGAAAAAAATGCCGGTCTGAGTTCCAGGTATTTCTCCTTGAGGGAGTAATCTCCGAATATCACTCCAGCTGTCATTTGCTTGAATGGAGCTTGTGGTCAAAAGGAGATATCCACCTGGGGAATAGCACTCCTAGTACAGAGATTCCCGAGGAAGGCAGTGTGCTTTTCTCCATTCAGATTCTAACTATCAGAACATTATGTCGGTATCTCCACCGTTTGACCGTACAAAGAGTGTGGGATTTCAATAAGAAGCCACAGTTCTCCACAGGCACACAGCACATGGATAAACAAACTGTTCCTACACTTGCAAATGAGGTACAGAGTGAGCAGGGAGTACAGTCACAGTCAGATTCTGAAAATCAGTTTATGGCAACACAGTGTGAATACCTGCATTTGCTTAGGGAGATTAAGCTCCTGATATCACAGATTCTCCCTTACACTTGCTTGGATGTTGGTAGAGAAGAGAGGCATCTTGCTATTAGGAGTAATCCAAGACGTGTTATGGAAAACAGGCCATTTCCACCTCTGTCTTCAGGCTCTAACAGACCAAACACTAATAGCTGTGCACCACGACTCATTTCTACAAAGGTATTTGACGTCATAATTAGACTGGAACTACTGCAGACACAAGTAGTGTAAAGAAGAAACTCTTGCGTCTGGGTGGTTAATGGCAAAGAGCATGGAGGTAGTAATTTCCACTTCATTCCTGAAAATGACTTTACAAAGAGGAGGTCTGAGTTCCAGGAGTTTCTATTTGAGGGAGCAATCTCCAAATATCTCTCCAGCTGCCATTGGTCTGATTCAGGCTTGTGATCAAAAGGAGATATCCACCCAGGGAATAGCACTCCTAGTACAGAGATTTCCGAAGGAGGCAGTGTGCTTTTCTCAATTCAGGTTCTAACCATCAGAACATCACGTCTGTTTGTCCACCGTTCGCCCATAGAAAGAGTGCAGGATTTCAATATGAAGCCACAGTTCTCCTCAGGTGCAGGGAGCATGGAGAAACAAACTGCTTCTACTCTTGCAAATAAAGCACAGAGTGAGCAGGGAGTACAGTCACACTCAGATTCTAAAACTCAGTTTATAGCAACAAGGTGTGAATTCCCGCTTTTCCTTGATGAGATTAAACACCTCATATATCCCAGATTCTCCTCTTCACTTGCCTGGATATGCTGGAAAAGAGAGTCATCTTGCAATTCGGTGTAATCCAATCCTTTGATGCAGAGAACAGGCATTTTCTACCTCTGTCTGCACGCTCTAATGGTCCAAACACACATAGCCATGCGCCAGGACTTGAATCGACAAAGGGATTTGATGTCTTTATTGGACTTTCACTACTGCAGACACAGGTAGTGTAAAGCTACACACTCTTGCCACCTGGCAGTAAACGGTAAAGAGCATGGAGGTGGGAATTTGCACTCCGTTCCTGAAACTGACTTCACATAAAGCAGGTCTGAGTTCCTGGTGTTTATCTTTGAGGTAGTAATCTCTGAATATCTCTCCAGGTGACATTCGCTTGAATGCAGCTTGTGGTCAAAAGGAGATATCCACCTGGGGAGCCGCACTGCTAGTCGAGAGATTTCTGGAGGAGGCAGGGTGCTTTTCTCGATTCAGATTCTATTATTTTTTTTGAGACAGTGTCTCTTCTTATATTTCATACTGTGCCTGAGCTCACTATGGTGCCCAGGCAAGCTGCTGCAAACTCAGCAATCTTCCCCTCCACCTCCCTATTTCTGGGATTAAAGGCATGAGCCACCAAGCCTGGCATTGTGGTATGCGGTGTTGATTTTTGGCAGGCATGTCTCCATGAACAGCATTATATGTGATTACTGGGGATAGAATTCATGACCTTGCGTGTGGGAGGCAGGCGCTGGAACCACTGAGCTAACCCTCTGGCCCTTGATTCAGATTCTAACCATCAGAACATTATGTCTGTTTCTCCACCTTTTGCCCGTACAAAGACTATGGGGTTTCAATAAGAAACCACAGTTCTCCTAAGGCACAGGGAACATGAAGAAACAAACTGTTCCTAATCTTGCAAATAAGGCATAGATTGAGCTGGGTGTACAGTCCCAATCCGATTCTGAAAATCAGTTTAAGGCAACACAGTGTGAATTATAGCTTTTTCTTGGTGAGATTAAGCCCTTTGTATCCCAGATTCTCCCTTTTGCTTGCTTGTATGTGGCTAGAAAATTGAGGCATCTAGCAATTCGGTGTAATTCAAGCCTTTGATGTGGAAAACTGGCATTTTTCACCTCTGTCTGCAGGCTCTCTTGGTCAAAACACACATAGCTGTTCACCAGGGCACATTTTTACAATGGGATTTGACATCATAATTGTACTTTCACTACTGCAGACACAGGTAGTGTAAAGGAACAAACTCCTGCTACCTGGCACTAAATGGCAAAGAGCATGGAGGTAGGAATTTGCACTGCATTCCTGAAACTAATTTCACAGACAGCACATCTGAGTTCCAGGTGTTTCTCTTTGAGAGATTAATCTCTGAATATCACTCAAGCTGCCATTCACTTGAATATAGCTTGTGGTAAAAATGAGATATCCAACCAGGGAATAGCACTCCAAGTCCAGAGATTTCTGAAGGAGGCAGTGTGCTTTCCTTAAATCAGATTCTAACAGTCAGAACATTTTGTCAGTTTCTCCACCGTTTGCCCATAAAATGAGTGCAGGATTTCAATAAGAAGCCACAGTTCTCCACAGGCACAGGGAACATGGAGAAACAATCTGTTCCTACACTTGCAAATAAGGCACAGAGTGAGCAGGGAGTACAGTCCCAATGTGATTCTGAAAATTAGTTTACAGCAACACAGTGTGAATTCCAGCTTTTGCTTAGGGAGATTAGTCCCCTGATATCCCAGATTTTAAATTTTGCTTGTTTGGATGTTGCTGGAAAAGAGAAGCAGCTTGCAATTCGGTGTAATCAAGCCTTTGATGTGGAAAACAGACATTTTCCGCCTCTCTCTTCAGGATCTAACTGTGCAAACACACACCGCTGTGTGCCAGGACTCATTTCTACAAAGTTATTTGACGTCATAATTGGACATTAACTACTCCAGACACAGATAGTATAAATGAACAAACTCTTGCCTCCTGGCCAGAAATGGCAAAGAGCATGGAGGTAGTAATGTGCACGCCATTTCTGAAACTGACTTCACAAAAAGAAGGTCTGAGTTCCAGGTGTTTCTGTTTTAGGGAGCAATCTCAGAATATCACTCCATCTGCCATTTGCTAGAATGGACCTTGTGGTCAAAAGGAGATATCCACCCGTGGAATTGCACTCCTAGTAAAGATATTTCCAAAGGAGGCAGTGTGCATTTTTCGATTCAGGTTCTAACCATCAGAACATTACGTCTGTTTCTCCACTGTTTGCCCCTAGAAAAAGTGTGGGATTTCAATAAGAAGTCACAGTTCTCCTCATGCACAGGGATCATGGAGAAACTAACTGTTCCTACCCTTCAAGTAAGGCACAGAATGACCCAGGAGTATAGTCGCACTGAGATTCTCAAAATCAGTTCATACCAACACGGTGTGAATTCCAGCTTTTGCTTTTGCAGATTAAGCTCCCGATATCCCAGCTTCTCCGTTTCACTTGCGTGACTATTGCTAGAAAAAAGAGGGAACTGGCAGTGAGGTGTAATCCAAGCCTTTGATGTGGAAAATAGGCATTTTCCAACTCTGTCTTCAGGCTCTAAAAGTCCAAACACATAGCAGTGCAACAGGACTCATTACTACAAGGGGATTTGACATCATAATTGGACTTATATTACTGCAGACACAGGTAGTGTAAAGGAAAAACCTCTTGCCTCTTGGTGGTAAATGGCAAAGAGCATGGAGATAGTAATTTCCACTCCGTTACTGAAACTGATGTCAAAAAAAGCAGGTCTGAGTTCCAGGTGTTTATCTTTGAGGAAGTAATCTCAGAATATCACTTGAGCTGACATTTGCTTGAACTGAGCTTGTGGTCAAAAGTAGGTATCCATGAGTGGATAACACCCCTACTGCAGAGATTTCCAAAGGAGGCAGTGTGCTTTTCTCATTTCACCTTCTAACCATCAGAACATCTCATCTGTTTCTCCACAGTTTGCCCACATGAAGAGTGCAGGATTGCAATAAGAAGAAACAGTTCTCAGCCAAAGGTAACATGGAGAAACTAACTGTTCCTACACTTGCAAATAAGGCACAGAGTGAGGAAGGAGTACAGTCAAACTCAGATTATGAAAATAAGTTTATAGCAACACGGTGTGAATTCCAGTTTTTGCTTGGGGAGATTAAGCTCCTGATATTCCAGTTTCTCCCTTTTGCTTGCTTGGATGTTGCTAGAAAAGACAGGCATCTTGCCATTAGGTGTAATCCAAGCCGTTGATGTGGAAAACAGGCATTTTCCACCTGTGCTTTCAGGCTCTAACAGTCCAAACAAAAATAGCAGTGCAACAAGACTCGTTTCTATAAAAGGATTTGATGTCATAATTGGACTTTCACTACTGCAGAAACAGGTAGTGTAAAGGAAGAAAAACTTGCCTTCTGGCGGTAAACGGAAAAGAGCATGGAGTTAGTAATTTCCACTCCATTCCTGAACCTGACTTCACAAAAGGCAGGTCGGCGTTCCAGGTGTTCCTCTTTGATGGAGTAATCTCCGAATATCACTATAGCTTCCATTCGCTTGAATGGAGCTTTTGGTCAAAAGGAGATATCCATCCGGGGAATAGCGCTTCTAGTACAGAGACTTCCAAAGGAGGCAGAGTGCTTTGCTCGATTCAGATTCTTACCATCAGAACATTATGTCTGTTTCTACAACGTTTGGCTGTACAAAGAGTACGGGATTTCAATGAAAAACCACAATTCTCCACAGGCACAGGGAACATGGACAAACAATCTGTTCCTACACTTGCAAATAAGATACAGAGTGAGCAAGGAGTACAGTCCCACTTAGTTTCTGAAAATCAGTTTAGAGCAACACGGTGTAAATTCCAGCTTTCCCTTAGGGAGATTAATCCCCTGATATTGGAGATTCTGCCTTTTACTTGCTTGGATGTTGCTAGAAAAGAGAGGCATCTTGCAATTCGGAGTAATCCAAGCATTTGATGTGTTAAAACCAGCATTTTGCACCTCTGTCTTCAGGCTCGAATGGTCCAAAAACAGGTGGGAGTACGCCAGGACTCGTTTCTACAAAGGGCTTTGTTGTCATAATTGGTCTTTCACTACTACAGACGCAGGTAATGTAAAGGAACAAACTCATGCCTCATGGCGGTAAATGGCAAAGAGCATGAGGTAGTAATTTGCATTCCGTTTCTGAAAATGACTTCACAAAAAGCAGGTCTGAGTGCCAGATGTTTCTCTTTGAGTATTTTCTGAATAACAATCCAGCTGTCATTGCTTTAATGGAACTTGTGTTGGAAAGGAGATATCCACCCGTGGAATAGCTCTCATATTCCAGAGATGTCTGAGGAGGCAGTGTGCTTTTCTTGATTCAGATTTTACCATCAGAACATTACATCTGTATCTCCACCGTTCACCTATACAAAAATGCAGCATTGCAATAAGAAGCCACATTTCTTCTCAAGCACTGGGAACATGGAAAAACTAACTGTCCCTACCCTTGCAAATAAGGCACAGAGTGAGCAGGGAGTATGGTCACACACAGACTCTCAAAATCAGTTTATAGCAACACGATGTGAATTCCAGCTTTAGTTTGGGGAGATGAAGCCCCGAATAGCCCACCTTCTCACTTTCGCTTGCTTGGATGTTGCTAGAAAAGAGAGGCATCTTGCAATTAGGTGAAATCCAAGTCTTTGATGTGGAAAACAGGCTTTTTCCACCTCTGCTTTCAGGCTCAAACAGTCCAAACACAGATATCAATGTGCTAAGACTCCTTTCTAGAAAGGGATTTGACATCAAAATTTATATTCACTACTGCAGGCACACGTAGTATAAAGCAACCAACACTTGCATCCTGGTTTAACACAGAAAAGAGCATGGAGGTGGTAATTTGCACTCCGTTTCTGAAACTGACTTCACCAAAAGCAGGTCTCAGTTCCAAGTGTTTCTCTTTGAGGGAGTAATCTCCGAATATCACCCCATTTGCCATTCCCTTCATTGGAACTTGTCGTCAAAAGGAAATATCCACCCGTGGAATATCAATCCTAGTCTAGAGATTTCCGAACGAGGCAGTGTGCTTTTCTCATTTCTGATTCTAACCATCAGAACATTACGTCTGTTTCCACACCGTTTGGCCATAAAAAGAGTGCAGGATTTCAATAAGAAGCCACATTTCTCCTCAGGTACAGGGAACATAGAGAAACTAACTGTTCCTCCCCTTGAAAATAAGGCCCAGAGTGAGCAGGGAGTACAGTCCCACTCAGATTGTGAAAATCAGTTTATGGCAACACGGTGTGAATTCCAGCTTTTACTTGTGGAGATTAAACTTCTCATATACCAGTGTATCCCCTTCGCTTGCTTGGATATTTTTGGAAAAGGGAAGCATCTTGCCTTTAGGTGCAATCCAGTCCTTTGATGTTGAAAACAGGGATTTTCCACGTTTTGTCTTCAGGCTCTAATGGTCCAAACACACATAGCAGTGCTCCAGCAATCATTTCTACAAAGGGATTTGAGATCATAATTGGACTTTCACTACTGCAGAAACAGGTAGTGTAAAAAACAAACAAACAAAAAACTCTTGCCTCTTGGCCGTTAATAGCCAAGAGCATGGAGGTAGTAATTTGCACTCTGTTTCTGAAACTGACTTAACAAAAAGCCGGTCTGAATTTCAGGTGTTTCTCTTTGAGGGAGTAATCTCTGAATATCACTCCTGCTGTCCTTCGGTCGAATGGAGCTTGTGGTCAAAAGGACATATCCACCTGGGGATTAGCACTCCTAGTGCAGAGATTTCAATGGAGGCAGCGTGCTTTTCTCGATTCAGATTCTAACCATCAGAACATTACACGTGTTTCTCTGCAGTTTGCCTGAACAAAGAGAGCGGGATTTCAATAAGAAGCCACAATTCTCCTCACGCACAGGGAAAGTGGAGAAACAAACAGTTCCTACTCTTGCAAATAAGGCACAGAGTGACCAAGGAGCACAGTCATACTCAGAACCTAAAAATCAGTTTATAACAACACGCTGTGAATTCCAGCTTTTGCTTCGGGTAAGTAAATTCCTGGTTTCCAGATTCTCCCTTTTGCTTGCTGTGATGTTGCTAGAAAAAGGAGGCATCTTGCACTTAGGTTTAATCCAAGCATTTGATGTGGAAAACGGGCATTTTCCACCTCTGTCTTCAGGCTCTAACAGTCAAAACACACATAGCAGTGCGACTGGACTCATTTCTACAAAGGGATTTGACGTCATAATAGGACTGTCACTACGGCAGACACAGGTAGTGTAACGGAACAAACCTTGCCACCTAACGGTAAATGGCAACGATCACGGAGGTAGTGCTTTCCACTCCTTTCCTGAAAATGAGTTAACAAAAAGCAGATCCTAGTTCCAGGTGTTTCTCTTGGAGGGTGTAAACTCCAAATATTACTCCAGCTGGCATTCACTTCAACGGAGCTTGTTTTCCAAAGGAGATATCCACCCGGGAAATTGCACTCCTAGTTCAGAGATTTCCGAAGGATTCGGTATGTTTTTCTCGATTCAGATTCCATCCATCAGGGCATTACATCTTTTCTCCACTGTTTGCCCATACAGAGAGTGCGGGATTTCAACAAGAAGACACAGTTCTCCTCTGGCACAGGGAATATTGGAGAATCAAACTGTTCCTACTCTTGCAGATAAGGCACAGAGTGAGCAGGGAGTACAGCCCCTCTCAGAGGCTGAAAATCAGTCTATAGCAACACGGTGTGATTTCCAGCTTTTGCTTGGGGACATTAAGCTCCTGATATCCCAGATTCTCCCCTTCGCTTCGTTGGATATAGCTAGAAAAGAGAGGCATCTTGCAATTAGGTGTAATGCAAGACTTTGATGTGAAAAACAGGCATTTTCCACCGCTGTCTTCAGGCTCCAATGGTCCAAATACAGATAGCAGTGTGCCTGGACTCATTTCTACAAAGGGATTTGATGTCATATTTGGACTATCACTATTGAAGACACGGGTAGTGTAAAGGAACGAACTCTTGCCTCCTGGTGGTAAATGCCAAAGAACATGGGGTTAGTAATTTGCACTCCATTCCTGAAACTGACTTCACAAAAAGCAGGTCTGAGTTCCAGGTGTTCCTCTTTGAGGGAGCAACCTCTGAATATCACTCCACCTGCCATTCACTTGAATGGTCCTTGGGTTCAAAAGGAGATGTCAACCCGGAATAGCACTCCAGTTCCAGAGATTTCTGAAGCAGGCAGTGTTCTTTTCTCGATTCAGATTCTATCCATCAGAACATTACATCTGTTTCTCTACCGTTTTCTTGTACAAATAGGTTGGGATTTCAATAAGAAGCGACGGTTCTCAGGCACAGGGAACATGGAGAAACAAACTCTTCCTACACTTGCAAATAAGATACAGATTGAGCAAGGAGTACAGTCCCACTCAGATTCTGAAAATCAGTTTAGAGCCACACGGTGGAAATTCCAGCTTTTCCTGAGGGAGATTAATCCCCTGATATCGGAGATTCTCCCTTTTGCTTGCTTGGATGTTGCTAGAAAAGAGAGGCATCTTGCAATTCGGAGTAATCCAAGCATTTGATGTGTAAAACGGGCATTTTCCACCTCTGTCTTCAGGCTCTAATGGTTCAAACACAGGTAGGACTATGCCAGGACTTGTTTCTACAAAGGGCTTTGTTGTCATAATTGGCCTTTCACTACTACAGACACTGGTAATGTAAAGGAACAAACTCTTGCCTCATGGCGGTAACTGGCAAAGACCATGAGGTAGTAATTTGCATTCTGTTCCTGAAACTGACTTCACAAAAAGCAGGTCTGAGTTCCAGATGTTTCTCTTTGTGTGAGTAGTCCCTGAATAACAATCCAGCTGCTATTGCTTGAATGGAACTTGCGTTCTAAAGGAGATATCCACCGTGGAATAGCACTCATATTCCAGAGATTTCCGAAGGAGGCAGTATGCTTTTCTCGATTCAGATTTTACCATCAGAACATGACATCTGTTTCTCCACCGTTCACCCATACAAATAGTGCCGCATTGCTATTAGAAGCCACATTTCTTCTCAAGCACAGGGAACATGGAGAAACTAACTGTCCCTACCCTTGCAAATAAGACACAGATTGAGCAGGGAGTACAGTCACACTCAGATTCTCAAAATCAGTTTATAGCAACACGATGTGAATTCCAGCTTTAGTTTGGGGAGATGAAGCCCCGAATAGCCTACCTTCTCACTTTGGCTTGCTTGGATGTTGCTAGAAAAGAGAGGCATCTTGCTATTAGGTGTAATCCAAGTCTTTGATGTGGAAAACGGGCTTTTTCCACCTTTGCTATCAGGCTCAAACAGTCCAAACACAGATATCAATGCACTAGGACTCCTTTCTAGAAAGGGATTTGACATCATAATTTGATATTCACTACTGCAGGCACACGTAGTGTAAAGCAACCAACACTTGCATCCTGGATTAACATGGAAAAGAGCATGACGGTATTAATTTGCACTCCGTTTCTGAAAATGACTTCACAAAAAGCAGGTCTGAGTTCCATGTGTTTCTCGTTCAGGGAGTAATCTCTGAATATCACCCCATTTGCCATTCCCTTGAATGGACCTTGTGGTCAAAAGGAAATATCCACCCGTGGAATATCAATCCTAGTCTAGAGATTTCCGAACGAGGCAGTGTGCTTTTCTCAATTCCGATTCTAACCATCAGAACATTACGTCTGTTTCCACACCGTGTGCCCGTAAAAAGAGTGCAGAATTTCAATATGAAGCCAAATTTCTCCTCAGGCACAGGGAACATAGAGAAACTAACTGTTCCTAGCCTTGAAAATAAGACCCAGTGTGAGCAGGGAGTACAGTCCCACTCAGATTGTGAAAATCAGTATATGGCAACACGGTGTGAATTCCAGCTTTTACTTGTGGAGATTAAGCTCCTTATATCTCAATGTATCCCCTTCGCTTGCTTGGATATTTTTGGAAAATGGAGGCATCTTGCCTTTAGGTGTAATCCAATCCTTTGATATTGAAAACAGGCATTTCCCACCTCTGTCTTCAGGCTCTAACCGTTCAAACACACATAGCAGTGCCCCAGCAATCGTTTCTGCAAAGGGATTTGACATCATAATTAGACTTTCACTACTGCAGACACAGGTAGTATTAAAAAAAAAAAACTCTTGCCTCCTGGCCATAAATGACAAAGAGCATGGAGGTAGTAATTAGCACTCCGTTCCTGAAACTGACTTCACATAAAGCAGGTCTGAGTTTCTGGTGTTTCTCTTTCAGGGAGTAATCTCCAAATATCACTCCAGCTGCCCTTCAGTTGAATGGAGCCTTTGGTCAAAAGGACTTATCCACCTGGGGAGTAGCACTCCTAGTGCAGAGATTTTGAAGGAGGCAGTGTGCTTTCTCGATTCAGATTCTAATCATCAGAACATTATGCGTGTTTCTCCACAGTTTGCCCTTACATAGAGAGCGGGATTTCAATAAGAAGCCACAGTTCTCAGGCACAGGGAAAGTGGAGAAACAAACAGTTCCTACTCTTGCAAATAAGGCACAGAGTGACCAGGGAGTACAGTCACAGTCAGAATCTAAAAATCAGTTTATACCACCGTGGCATGAATTCCAGCTTTTTCTTGGGTAATTAAACTCCTATAACCCAGATTCTCCCTTTCTCTTGCTTTGATGTTGCTAGAAAACAGAGGCATCTTGCAATTAGGTGCAATCCAAGCCTTTGATGTGGAAAACGGGCATTTGCCACCTCTGTCTTCAGGCTCTAACTGTCAAAACACACATAGCAGTGTGACTGGACGCATTTCTACACAGGGATTTGACGTCATAATTGAACTGTCACTACTGCTGACACAGGTAGTGTAAAGAAAAAAAAAAAAAAAAAACTCTTGCCGCCTGGCGGTAAACAGCAAAGAGCATGGAGGTAGTAATTTGAACTCTGTTCCTGACACTGACTTCACAAAAAGCAGGTCTCAGTTTCAGGTGTTTCTCTTTAAGGGTGGAATGTCCAAATGTCACTCTGGCTGCATTCGCTTTAATGGAGCTTGTGGTCTGAATGAGTCATGCACCTGTGTAATAGCACACATAGTCCAGAAATTTTTGAGGAGGCATTGTGTTTCCTTGATTCAGATTCTAACCTTCAGGTCATTACATCTGTTTCTCCACTGTTTGCCCATACAAAGATAGCAGGATTTCAATAAGAATCCACACTTCTCCTCAGGCCCAGGAAACATAGAGAAATTAACTGTTCCTACACTTTAAAATAAGGCCCAAAGTGAGCAGGGAGTACAGGCCCACTCAAATTCTGATAATCAGTTTACAGCAACATGGTCTGAATTACAGCTTTGGTTTGGGGAGATTTACCTCCTGATATCCCAGATTCTCGCTTTCATTTGCTTGTATGTTGCAAGATAAGAGAGGCGTCTTGCAATTATGCATAATCCAAGCCTTTGATGTGGAAAACAGGCATTTTCCACCAATGTCTCCTGGCTCTAACGCTCCAAACTCAGATACCAGTGCACCAGGACTCGTTTCTCCCAAGGGATTTGGCATCATAATTTCACTACTGCAGACACAGGCAGTATAAAAGAACAAACACTTTCTTTCGGGCAGTAAACAGAAACGAGCAGGGAGGTAGTAATTTGCACTCCATTCCTGAAACTGACTTCACAAAAAAGCAGGTCAGAATTTGAGGTTTTTCTCTTTGAGGGAGTAATCTGCGAATATCACTCCAGCTGCCTTTCACTTGAATGGAGCTTGTTGGCAAGAGCAGGTATCCACGCATGGAATAGCACTTCTATGCCAGGGATTTTGAAGGAGGCAGTGTGCTTTTCTCAATTTAGATTCTAACCATCAGAACATTATGTTTGTTTCTCAACCATTTCCCATACAAAGGGTGTGGGGTTTCAATAAGAAAACACAGTTCTCCTCAGGTGCAGGGAACATGGAGAAACAAACAGTTCTACTCTTGCAAATATGGCACAGAGTGAGCATGGAGTACAGTCCCTCTGAGATTCTGAAAATCAGTTTATAGCAACATGGTGTGAATTCCAGCTTCTGCTTTTGGAGTTTAAGCTCCTGATATTCCAGATTCTCACTTTTGCTTGCCTCAATGTTGCTAGAAAAGAGAAGCATCTTGCATGTAGGTGTAATCCAAGCCTTTGATGTGGAAAACAGGCATTTTCCACCTCTGTCTTCAAGCTCTAATAGTCCAAACACACATAGCAGTGGGCCAGGTCTCATTTCTACATAATTATTTCACATCATAATTGGACTTTCACTACTGTAGACACAGGTAGTGTAAAGGAACAAACTCTTGCCTCCTGGCAGTAAACGGCAAAGAGCATCGATGTTGTAATTTCTACTCCGCTCCTGAATATGAGGTCACAAAAAGCAGATCTGAGTTCCAGGAGTTCCTCTTGGAGGGAGTAATCTCCGAATATCACTCCAGCTGCCATTCGCTAGAATGGAGCTTGTGGTCAAATGGACATATCCATCTGGGGAGTAGCACTCCTAGTCCAGAGATTTCGAAGGAGGCAGTGTGCTTTTCTCAATTCCGATTCTAACCATCAGATTATGTATGCTTCTCCACCGTTTGCCAGTACAAAGAGTGTGGGATTTAAATAAGATGCCACAGTTCTCCTCAGGCCCAGGGAGCATGGCGAAAAAATCTGTTCCTACTCTTGCAAATTTAGAGCAGAGTGAGCAGGGAGTACAGTCCCTCTCAGTTTCTGAAAATCAGTTTATAGCAACATGGTGTGAATTCCAGCTTCTGCTTGGTGAGATTAAACTCCTGATATCCCTGATTCTCCCTTTCGTTTGCTTAGATTTTGATAGAAAAATAGAGGCCTCTTGCAATTAGGTGTAATCCCAGCCTTTGATGTGGAAAACACGCATTTTCCACCTCTGTCTTCAGGCTCTAATGGTCCAAACATGGATAGCTCTGCATCAGAACTCATTTCTACAAAGGGATTTGACAAACTAATTGGACTGTCGCTACTGCACACACAGATAGTGTAAAGGAAGAAATACTTGCCTCCTGGTGGTAAACGGAAAAGAGCATGGAGGTAGTCATTTGTACTCCATTCCTGAAAATGACTTCACAAAAAGCAGATCTGTGATCAAGGTGTTTCTTTTTGTGCAAGTAATCTCCAAATATCACTCCAGTTGCCATTCGCTTGAATCGAGTTGTTTTCAAAAGGAGATATCCACCTGTGGAATAATATTCCTAGTCCAGAGATTTCCAAAGGAGGCAGTGTGCTTTTCTCGATTCAGATTCTAATCATCAGAACATAACATCTGCTTGTCTACCGTTCAGCCATATAGAGTGTGGAATTTCAATAAGAAGCCACAGTTCTCCACAGGAAGAGGGAAAATAGAGAAACAATCTATTCCTACTCTTTCAAATATTGCACAGAGTGAGCAGGGAGTACAGTACCAATCCGATTCTAAAAATCAGTTTATGGCAACACTGTGTGAATTATAGCTTTAGTTTGGGGAGATTAGGCCCCTGATATCACTGATTCTCCCTTTTACTTCCTTGGATGTTGCTAGAAAAGATAGGCATGTTCCAATTCGGTGTAATCCAAGACTTTGATGTGGAAAAAAAGGCATTTTGCACCTTTGTCTTCAGGCTGTAATGGTCTAAACACACATAGCAGTGTGACAGGACTCATTTCAACAGAGGGATGACACATAATAATTGGACTTTCATTACTCCAGACACAGGTAGTATAAAGGAACAAAATCCTGCCTCCTGGTGGTAAAAGGAAAAGAGCATGGAGGTAGTAATTTCCACTCATTCCTGAAACTGACTTTCCAAAAAGCAGACCTGAGTTCTAGGTGTTTCTCTTTGAGGGAGTAATCTTCAAATATCACTACAGCCGCCATTCCCTTGAATGGACCTTGTCGGATAAAGGAGATATCCACCCGTGGAGTGGCAATCCTAGTCCACAGATTTCTGGAGGAGACAGTGTGCTTTTCTCGATTCAGATTCTAACCATTGGAACATTACGTGTGTTTCTCAACCGTTTGCCCATAAAAAGAGTGCAGGATTTCAATAAGAACCCACAGTACTCCTCAGGCACAGAGAACATGGAGAAACTAACTGTTCATACCCTTGAAAACAAGGCCCAGAGTGAGCAGGGAGTACAGTCCCAGTCAGTTTCTGAATATCAGTTTATAGCAACAAGGTGTCTATTACAGCTTTTGCTTCGGGAGATTAAGCTCCTGATATCCCACATTCTCCCTTTCACTTGCTTGGATGTTGCCAGAAAAGGGAGGCATCTTGCAAATTGTAATCCAATCTTTTGATGTGGAAAACAGTCATTTTCCACCTCTGTCTTCAGGCTCTAATGTCCAAACACACATAGCAGTGCACCAGGTCTCATTTCTACAATAGTATTTGACGTCATAATTGAACTTTCACTACTGCAGACACAGGTAGTGTAAAGGAACAAACTCTTGCCTCCTGGCAGTAAATGGCACAGAGCACGGAGGTAGCAATTTCCACCCTGTTCCTGAAAATGACTTCACAAAAATCAGATCGGAGTTCCAGGTGTTTCTCTTTGAGGGAGTAATCTTCGAATAGCACTCCAGCTGTCATTCTCTTGAATGGAGCTTGTGGTCAAAAAGAGATATCCACCTGTGGAATAGCACTCCTAGGCCAGAGATTTTGGAAGGAGGCAGTGTGCTTTTCTCAATTCACATTCTAACCATCTGCACATTATATCTCTTACTCCACCATTTGCCCATAAAATGAGCACAGGATTTCAGAAAGAAGCAACATTACTTCTCAGGGACAGGGAACATGGAGAAACAATCTGTTCCTACTCTTGCAAATAAAGCACAGAGTGATTATGGAGTACAGTCCCAATCTGATTCTGAAAATCAGTCTATGGCAACACAGTGTGAATTACAGCTTTTCTTGGGGAGATTAGGCCCCTGATATCTCAGATTCTTCATTTCGCTTGCTTGGATGTCGCTAGAAAAGGGAGGCATCTTGCAATTCGGTGTAATCCAATTTTTTGATTTGGAAAAGAATCATTTTCCATCTCTTTCTGCAGGCTCTGACAGTCCAAACACACATAACAGTGTGTCAGGACTCATTTTGACAAATGTATTTGATGTCATAATTGGACTGTCACTACTGCAGACAAAGGTAGTGTAAACCAACAAACTCTTGCCACCTGGCAGTAAATGGCAAAGAGCATGGAGGTAGTAATTTCCACTCCCTTCCTGCAAATTACTTCACAAAAAGCAGATATGGTTTCCAGGTGTTTATCTTTGAGAGAGTAATCACCAAATATCACTCCAGCTGCCATTCCCTTGAATGGACCTCATGGTAAAAAGGAGATATCCACCCGTGTAATAGCACTGCTACTCCAGAGATTCCGAAGGAGGTAGTGTGCTTTTCTTGATTCAGATTCTAACCATCAGAACATTACATTTCTTTGTCCACCATTCGCCCCTAAAGAATGTGGGATTTCAATAAGAAGCCACAGTTCTCCACAGGCACAGGGAACATGGAGAAACAATCTGTTCCTACTCTGGCAAATAAGGCACAGAGTGAGGAGGGAGTACAGTCCCAATTCGATTCTGAAAATCAGTTTATGGCAATACGGTGTGAATTGCAGCTTTGCTTGGGGAGATTAGGCCCCAAATATCACCGATTTTTCCTTTGACTTTCTTCGATGTTTCTAGAAAATAGTGGCATTTGCAATTCAGTGGAATCCAAGCCTTTGATGTGAAAAACAGGCATTTTCCACCTCAGGCTTCAGGCTCTGATGGTCCAAACACAGATAGCAGTGTGTCAGGACTCTTTTCTAAAAATGGATTTGCTGTGGTAATTGGACTTTTGCTAGCAGACAAAGGTAGTGTAAAGGAACAAACTCTTGCCTCCTGGCAGTAAAAAGAAATGATCAGGGAGGTACTTATTTCCACTCTGTTCCTGAAACTGACTTCACAAAAAGCAGGTCTGAATTCAAAGTGTTTCTTTTTGAGGGTGTAATCTCTGAATATCACTCCAGCTACCATTCGCTTGAATGGAGCTTGTGATCAAAAGGAGATATCCACACGAAAAATAGCACTACTTGTCCAGACATTTCCAAAGGAGATAGTGTGCTTTTCTTGATTCAGATTCTAACCATCACAGCATTCTGTGTGTTTCTCCACTGCTTGCCCCTAAGAAGAGTCTGGGATTTTAATGAGAAGCCACAGTTCTCCACAGGCACAGGGAACATTGAGAAACAATCTGTTCCTACTCTTGCAAATAAGGCACAGAGTGAGCAGAGAGTACAGTCACACTCAGATTTTGCAAATCCCTTGATAACAACAGGGTGTGAATTCCAGGTTTTGCTTGGGGAGAATATTCCCCTGATACCCCAGATTTTCCTTTTCACTTGCTTGGAGGTTGCTGGAAAAGAGAGGGATCTTGCAATTCAGTGTAATCCAAGACTTTGAGGTGGAAAACAGGCATTTTCTACCTCTGTTGTCAGGCTCTAGAGGTCCAAACACACATAGCCGTGCACCAGGACTCATTACTACAAAGAGATTTGATGTCATAATTGGACTTTCAATACTGCAGACACAGGTAGTGGAAAGGAACAGACTCTTGCCTCCTGGTGGTAATGGGCAAAGAGCATGGAGGTAGTAATTTGCACAGTGTTCCTGAAAATGACTTAACAAAAAGCAGGTCTGAGTTCCAGCTGTTTCTGTTTGAGGGAGTAATCTCCGAATATCATTCCAGCTGTCATTCGCTTGAATGGAGCTTGTGGTCAAAAGAAGATATCGACCCATGTAATAATATTTCTAGTCCAGAGATTCCTGAAGGAGGCAGTGTGCTTTTCTCGATTCAAATGCTAACCATCAGAACATTACGTTTCTTTCTCCACTGTTCGCCCATACAAAGAGTGCGGGATTTCAATAAGAAGCCACAGTTCTCCACAGGCACAGGGAACATTGAGAAAGAATCTGTTCCTACTCTAGCAAATAAGGCACAGGAGTAAGCAGGGAGTAGAGTCACACTCAGGTTCTGAAAATCATTTTATGGCAACATGGTGTGAATTTCAGCTTTTGCTTGTGGAGATTAAGACACTGATATCCCAGATTTTCCCCTTCACTTTCTTGGGTGTTGCTAGAAAACAGAGGCATCTTGCCATTAGGTGTAATCCAAGACTTTGATGTGGAAAACGGGCATTTTCCACCTCTGTCTTCAGGTTCTAATAGTCCAAACACACATAGCAGTGCACGAGGTCTCGTTTTTACAAAATTAGTTGACATCATAATTGGACTTTCACTACTGCAGACACAGATAATGTAACGGAAAAACAAGTAGTGTAAAGGAACAAGCTCTTGCCTCCTGGTGCTAAATGGAGGAGAGCATGGAGGTAGTGATTTCTTTTTGGTCCCTGATACATCACAAAATGCCGGTCTGAGTTCCAGGTGTTTCACTTTGAGGGAGTAATCTCCGAATATCACTCAGCTGCCTTTCGCTAGAATTGTACTTGTGGTCAAAAGGAGATATCCACCCATGCAATAGCACTCCTATTCCAGAGATTTCCAAAGGAGGTAGTGTGCTTTTCTCTATTCAGATTCTAACCATTAGTACATTACATCTGTTTCTCCACCGTTTGCCCACACAGAGAGAGCAGGATTTCTATAAGAAGCCACAGTTCTCCTGAAGCACAGGAAACATGGAGAAACTAACAGTTCCTAACCTTGCCAGTAAGATACACAGTGAGCAGGGAGTGCAGACCCACTCAGATTTTTAAAATCAGTTTATAGCAACACGGTGTGAATTCCATGTTTTACTTGGGGAGATTAAGATCCTGATAGCCCAGTACCTCCCTTTTGTTTGCTTCGACAAAGCTAGAAATAAGAGGCATCTTGCAATTAGGTGTAATCCAAGCCTTTGATTTGGAAATCAGGCATTTTCCACCTCTGTATATTGGCTCTAAAATCCAAACACACATAGCGGTGTGCCAGGTCTCATTTCTGCAAAAGTATTTGACATCATAATTGGACTTTCACTACTGCAGACACAGATAATGTAACGGAAAAACTTCTTGCATCCTGGAAGTAAATGGAGAAGAGCTTGGAGGTAGTAATTTCTACTACGTTCCTGAAACTGACGTCACAAAAAGAAGGTCTGAATTCCAGGTGTTTCTCTTGGAGGGAGTAATCTCGGAATATCACTCCAGCTGCCATTCCCTTGAATGGAGCTTGTGGTCAAAAGGACATATCCACCAGGGGAGTAGTCCTCCTTGTCCAGAGATTTTGAAGGAGGCAGTATGCTTTTCTCGATTCAGACTCTAAGCATCAGAACATTACGTGTGTTTCTCCATTTGCCCATACAAAGAGAGTGAGATTTCAATAAGAAGCCACAATTCTCCTCAGGCACAGGGAAAATGGAGAGACAAACTTTTCCTACTCTTGCAAATAAGGCACAGAGCAATCAGGGAGTATAGTCCCTCTCAGATTCTGAAAATCCTTTTATAGCAACATGGTGTGAATTCCAGCTTCTGCTTGGGGAGTTTAAGCTCCTGATGTCCCAGATTCTACCTTTCACTTGCTTGGATGTTGCTAGAAAATACAGACATCTTGCAATTAGGTGTAATCGAAGACTTTGATGTGGAAAACGGGCATTTTCCACCTCTGTTTTTAGGCTTTAATGATCCAAACACAGATACCAGTGTGCCAGGACTAGTTTCTACCAAGGGATTTGATGTCATAATTGGACTTTCACTATGGCAGACACGGGTAGTGTAAAGGAAAAAACTCTTGTCTTCTGGCTTTAAATGGAAAAGAGCACGGAGGTAGTAATTTGCACTTCGTTCCTGAAACTGACTTCACAAAAAGCAGGTCTGAGTTCGAGGTGTTTATGTTTGAGGCAGTAATCTCCAAATAGCACTCCAGCTACCATTCACTTGAATGGAACTTGTGGTCCAATGAAATATCTGCCTGTGCAATAGCACTCCAAGTCCAGAGATTTCAGAAGGAGGCAGTGTGCTTTTCTCGATTCACATTCTAACCATCAGAACTTTATGTCTGTTACTCCACCATTTGCCCATACAAAGTGTGTGGGATTTCAATAAGAAGCCACATTGCTCCTCAGGCACAGGCAACATGGAGAAACAAACTGTTCTTATTCTTGCAAATAAGGCACAATGAGGAGGGAGTACAGTCCCAATCCAATTCTGAAAATCAGTCTATGTCAACATGATGTGAATTACAGCATTTCTTGGGGAGATTAGGCCCCTGATATCTCAGATTCTTCATTTCACTTGCTTAGATGTTGCTAGAAAAGGGAGGCATCTTGCACTTCGGTGTAGTCCAATTCTTTGATGTGGAAAAGAATCATTTTTCACCTCTTTCTGCAGGCTCTAACGGTCCAAACACACCTAGTAGTGGCCATGTCTCATTTCTACAAAGGGATTTGATGTCACAATTGGACAGTCACTACTTCAGACACAGGTAGTATAAAGGAACAAAGCCTTGCCTCCTGGTGGTAAATGGCAAAGAGCATGGAGGTAGTAATTTCCACTCCATTCCTACAAATTACTTCACAAAAAGCAGGTATGATTTCTAGCCGTTTCTCTTTGAGGGAGTAATCTCCAAATATCACTCCAGCTGCCATTCGCTTGAATTGAGCTTGTGGTCAAAATGATATATCCACCTGTGGAATAGCACTCCTATTACACACATTACGAAGGAGGCAGTGTGCTTTTCTTGATTCAGATTCTAACCATCAGAACATTACCTTTGTTTGTCCACCATTCCAGGTGTTTGTATTTGAGGGAGCATTCTCCGAATATCACTCCAGCGGCCATTCCCGTGAATGGAGCTTGTGGTCAAAAGGAGATATCCACCCGTCGAATAACACTGCTAGTCCAGAAATTTCTGAAGCAGGAAGTGTGCTTTTTCTTGATAGAGTTTCTAACCACCAGAACATTACGTCTGTTTCTCCACTGTTTGCACGTACAAAGACTGCGAGATTTCAACAAGAAGCCAAAGTTCTCCACAGGAACAGGCAACATGGAGAAACAAACTGTTCCTGCACTTCCAAAAAAGGCACAGAGTGAGCAGGGAGTACAGTCCCACTCTGATTCTGGAAATCAGTTTTTAGCAACACGATGTGAATTTCAGGTTTTGCTTGGGGAGATTAAGCCCCTGATATCCCAGATTCTCCCTTTCGCTTACTTGGAGGTTGCTAGAAAAGAGATGCATCTTGCCATTAGGTGTAATCCATGCTTTGGCACATGGAAAACAGGCATTTTACAACTCTGTCTTCAGGCTCTAACCATCCAAACACAAGTAGTGTTGCCCAGGTCTTGTTTCTATGAAGACAGTGTGAGGTCATAAAGGGCGTTTGTCTATCACAGACACAAGTAGCATAGGTGCACAAACTCTGAGATGTAAAGACCATAGCAGGTAGGTAGAAAATGAGTACACAATTTCAGAAATTTTGTTCAAAAAAGCACCATCTGAGAATCACCTCTGTGTTTCATGGAGAAATCAACTAATATCCAAGTAAGTCATCATTACATGAATAGAGCAGCTTGGCAAATGGAGATGTCCAGGCAGAAAAAGTCACAGCTAGGCCAGAATCTTTCAAACAGTCAGTGTGTATACCTCGTTTCAGCTTCTTCCCAAAAGAATAATAGTTGTGATTCACCACTGCTTCCCTGTATAATGACAGCCGCATTTTTCTAAGTGCCCTTCTACTACCACTGGTAGAGGGAGCATGGGCAACGGTTGCACCTCTGGCTAAAAGAAGTACAGAGTGGGTGTCCAGTTTCTTATATTTTGGAAAAAGTCATTCATAGCAACATGTACTGATTTCCAGCTCATTCTTTGTTAGGGGAAACTCTTGATTGTGCCGATTCTCCCATTCACTTGAAAGGAGCTGCATGGCCAAGAGGGACATTTTGCATGAAGTCATACTGCAGGCATTTGGGCTTTGAAACACAGCATTTGGTACTTCTTTTTTCAGGCCCTAGTGGTCCAAACACACGTGGCAGTGTGCCAGGGCTCATATCTATAAAGGGATTGTGACATCATAATTAGACATTCACTACTGCAGACACAAGTAGTGTAAAGGAACAAACTCTTGCCTCCTGGCAGAAAATGGCAAAGACCAGGGAGGTAGTAATTTCCACTCAGTTCCTGAAACTGACTTCATGAAAAGCAGGTCTGAGTTCCAGGTGTTTCTATTTGAGGGAGCAATCTCTGAATATCACTCCAGCTGCCATTCGCTTGAATGGGGCTTGTGGTCAAAAGGAGATATCCACCAGTCGAATAGCACTTCTAGTCCAGAGATTTCCAAAGCAGGCATTGTGCCTTTCTCTGTTGAGATTCTAACCATCTCAACGTTACATGTGTTTCTCCACCTTTTGCCTGTACAGAGAGTGCGGGTTTTCAATAAGAAGCCAAAGTTATCTACAGGCACAGGGAACAGGGAGAAACACATTGTTCCTACACTTCCAAAAATGGCACAGAGTGAGCAGGGAATACAGTACCAATCCGAGTCTGAAAATCAGTTTATAGCAACATACTGTGAATTCCTGCTTGTGCTTGAGGAGATCACGCCCCTGATATCCCAGATTCTCCCTTTCACTTGCTTGGTGGTTGCTAGAAAAGAGAGACATCTTGGCATTATGTGTAATCCACGCTTTGGCATGTGGAATACAGGCATTTTACACCTCTGTCTTCAGGCTCTAACCATCCAAACACAAGTAGTTTTGCCCCAGGACTTGTTTCTACGAAGAGAGTATGAGGTCACAATGGGCCATTCTCTACCACAGACACAAGTAGCATAGAAGCACAAACTCTTGTTCCTAAGAAATAAAGGCCATAATAGATAGGTAGAAAATGAACACACAGTTTCATAAACGTTGTTCACAAAAACACCATCTGAGTACCTCCTCTGTGTTTCATGGAGAAATCAACTAATATCCAAGTAAGTACCCATCACATGAATAGAGCATCTGGGCAAATGTAGATATCCAGGCAGCAAAAGGCACTGCTAGTCCAGAATCTTTCTGAAACATGCAGTGTGCATACATCATTTCAGTTTCTTCCCAATGGAATATTAGTTGGGATTCTCCACTGCTTGTCTCTACAATGACAGCTGCATTTTCCTAAGTGCCCTTCAACTACCACTTGTATAGGGAACATGAACAAAGATTGCAACTCTGGCTAAAATTTACAGAGTGGGAGTAAAGATTCTTGTTTCTGAAATGGTCGTTTATAGTGACATGTGCTGATTTACAGCTCCTTCTTTGGTTGGAAAACAGATTCATTGTGCAGATTCTCCCCTTCGCTTGAAAGGAACTGTGCAGCCAAGTGGGACATTTCACATGAAGTTAGACTCCAGGCATTTGGGCTTTGAAACACGGCATTTGGCACTTCTATTTTCAGGTCCTAGTTGTCCAAACACACATAGCAGTGCACCAGGGCTCATTTCTACGAAGTTATTGTGACATCATAATTTAATATTCACTACTGAAGACACAGGTAGTGTAAAGGAACAAACTCTTGCCTCCTGGCAGTAAACGGCAAAGAGCAGGGAGGTAGTAATTTCCCCTCAGTTCTGAAACAGACTTCACAAAAAGCATGTCTGAGTTCCAGGTGTTTCTATTGGAAGGAGAAACCTCCGAATATCACTCCAGCTGCCATTTACTTGAATGGAGCTTGTGGCCAAAAGAAAATATCCACCCATCAAATAGCACTTTTAGTCCAGAGATTTCTGAAGCAGGCAGTGTGCTTTTCTCGATTGAGAGTCTAACCATCAGAATATTATGCGTGTTTCTCCACCATTTACCCGTACGAAGTGTGCGGGATTTCAATAAGAAGACAAGGTTCTCCTCAGGCACAGGGAACATGGAGAAACAAACTGTTCCTGCTCTTCCAAATAAGGCACAGAGTGAGCAGGGAGTACAGTCCCACTCTGATTCTGAAAATCAGTTTATAGCAACATGGTGTGAATTCCAGCTTTTGCTTGGGGAGATTAAGCCCCTGATATCCCAGATTCTCCCTTTCACTTACTTGGAGGTTGCTGGAAAAGAGAGGCATATTGCCATTAGGTGTAATCCACACTTTGGCACATGGAAAACAGGCATTTTACACCTCTGTCTTCAGTGTCTAACCGTCCAAACACAAATAGCGTTGCCCCAGGTCTTGTTTCTAGGAAGAGAGTGTGAGGTTATAATGCACCTTTCTGTACAACAGACACAAGTAGCATAGATGCACAAACTCTTGTTCCTGAGAAGTAAAGGCCATAGCAGGTAGGTAGAAAATGAGCACGCAATTTCAGAATCTTTGTTCACAAAAACACTGTCTGAGCACCACCTCTGTGTTTCTCGGAGAAACCAACTAATATCCAAATAAATCCCCATCACATGAATAGAGCAGCTGTGCAAATGGAGATGTCCAGGCAGCAAAAGGCACTGCTAGGCTGGAATCTTACTGAAACAGGCAATGTGCATACCTCATTTTATCTTCTTCCCACCAGAATATTAGTTGGGATTCTCCAATGCTTGTCTGTGCAATGACAGCTGCATTTTCCTAAATGCCCTTCTACTAACCACTGGTAGAGGGAGCATGGGCAACGGTTGCACCTCTGGGTAAAAAAGGTAGAGATTGTGTGTACCGTTTAACTATGTCTCTTAAACAGACGTTTATAGCAACATGTGGTGATTTTCAGCTCTTTCTTTGGTTGTGAAACCTCTTTATTGTGCAGATTCTCCCATTCACCTGAAAGGAGCTGCAGGGCCAAGAGGGTCATTTTGCATGACGTTATACTCCAGGCATTTGGGCTTTGAAACATGGCATTTGGCACTTCTGTCTTCAGGGCCTAGTGGTCCATTCACACAATGCAGTGCACCAGGGCTCGTTTCTACAATGTGTTTGTGACATCATAATTGGATATTCACTGCTGCAGATACACGTAGTGTAAAGGAACAAACTCTTGCCTCCTGGCAGTGAATGGCAAAGACAAGGGAGGTATTAATTTCCAGTCTGTTCCTGAAACTGACTTCACATAATGCAAGACAGTGGTCCAGGTGATTCTATTTGAGGGACCAATCTCCGAATATCACTCCAGATACCTTTTGCTTGAATGGAGCTTGCCGTCAAAAGGAGATATCCAACCGTTGAATAGGATTTCTTCTCCAGAGATTTCTGAAGCATGCAGTGGGCTTTTCTCGACTGAGATTCTAACCATCAGAACATTACATGTGTTTATCCACCATTTGCCCGTACAAAGAGTGCGGAATTTCAATAGGAATACAAAGGTCTCCACAGGCACAGGGAACATGGAGAAACAAACTGTTCCTGCTCTTCCAAATAAGGCACAGAGTGAGCAGGGAGTACAGTCCCACTCAGATACTGAAAATCAGTTTGTAGCAACACGGTGTGAATTCCAGCTTTTGCTTGGGGAGATGAACTCCCTGATATCTCACATTCTCCATTTCGCTTGTTTGTAGGTTGCCAGAAAAGAGAGGAATCTTGCCATTAGATGTAATCCACACTTTGGCACATGAAAAACAGGCATATTACACCTCTGTCTTCAGGGTCTAACCATCCAAACACAAAGAGTGTTGCCCCAGGTCTTGTTTCTACGAAGAGAATTAGAGGTCATAATGGGCCTTTCTCTACCACAGACACAAGTAACATAGATGAACAAAATCTTCTTCCTGAGAAGTAAAGGCCATAGCAGGTAGGTAGAAAATGAGCACACAGTTTCAGAAACCTTGTTCACAAAAACACCATCTGAGTACCAGCTCTGTGTTTCACGGAGAAATCAACTAATATCCAAGTAACTCCGCATCACATAAATAGACCAGCTTGGCAAATGGAGATATCCAGGCAGCAAAAGGCACTGCTAGGCCGGAAAATTTCTGAAACAGGCAGTATGCATACCTTGTTTCAGCTTCTTCACAACAGAATATTAATTGTGATTCTCCACTGCTTGTCTGTAAAATGACAGCCGCATTTTTCTAAGTGCCCTTCTACTCCCACTGGTAGAGGGAGCAAGGACAATGGTTCCACCTCTGGCTAAAAGAGGTAAAGATTGGGAGTACAGTTTCACTGTTTCTGAAACTGTCATTTATAGCAACGTGTGCTGATTTCCAGCTCCTTCTTTGGTTGGGAATCCTCTTGATTGCACACATTCTCCCATTCACTTGAAAGGAGCTGCATGGCCAAATGGTTATTTTGCTTGAAGTTATACTCCATACATTTTGGTTTGAAACACAGCATTTGGCACTTCTGTCTTCAGGCCCTAGTAGCCCAAATACACATAGCAGTGTGCCAGGTCTCATTTCTACAAAGGGATTGTGACATCAAATTTGGACATTCTCTACTGCAGACACAGGTAGTGTAAAGGAAAAAACTCTTGCCTCCTGGAATAAATGGCACAGACCAGGGAGGTAGTAATTTCCACTCTGTTCCTGAAACTGATTCACAAACAGCAGGTCTGAGTTCCAGATGTTTCCATTTGAGGGAGCATTCTACAAATAAAACTCCAGATGCCATTCACTTGAATGGAGCTTATGGTCAAAAGGAGATATCCACCCATGGAATAGCACTTCTAGTCCTGAGATTTCCAAAGCAGGCAGTGTGCTTTTCTTGATTGAGATTCTAACCATCAGAACATTATGTTTGCTCATACAAAGATTGTGGAATTTCAACAAGAAGACAAATTTCTCCACAGGCACAGGGAACATGGATAAACAAACTGTTCCTACTCTTCCAAATAAGGCAAAGAGTGAGCAGCGAGTACTGTCCCACTTAGTTTCTGAAAATCAGTTTATACAAACATGGACAGATTTCCAGCTTTTGATTGGGGAGATTAAGCAGCTGATATCCAAGATTCTCCCTTTCACTTGCTTGTATGTTGGTAGAAAAGAGAGGCATCTTGCAATTAGGTATATTCCACACCTTTTCACATTGAAAACAGGCATTTCACACCTCAGTCTTCAGGCTTGAACCATCCAAACACATGTAGTGTTACCCCAGTGCTTCTTTCTTCAAAGGGAGTGTGAGGGCATAATGGGCCTTTCTCTACCACAGGCACAAGTAGCATAGAGGACCAAACTCCTTTTCCTGCCAAGAAAAGGCAGAAGCACGTTGGTTGCAAATTAGCACACAGTTGCAGAAACTTTGTTCACAAAAACACTGAGTACCATCTCTGTGTTTCAGGGAGAAATCAACTAATATCCAAGAAATAGCTCATCACATGAAAAGAGCAGCTGTGCCAAAGGAGATGTCCAGGCAGCAAAAGGCACTGCTATGCCAGAAACTTTCTGAAACTGGCACTGTGCAAACCTCGTTTTAGCTTCTTCCCCACAGAATATACTTGTGATTCTCCACTGCTTGTCTGTACAATGACAGCTGTATTTTCCTAAGTGCCCTTATACTCCCACTGGCAAAGAGAGCATGGACAACGGTGGCAACTCTCGCCCAAAGTTGCAGAGATTGGGTGTACACTTTCACCATTTTTCTGAATCTATCGTTTATAGCAACATGTTCTGATTTTGAGCTCCTTCTGTGGTAGGGAAACCTCTCAATTGTGCAGTGTCTCCCATTCCCTTGCAAGGAGCTGCAGGGCCAAGAGGGACATTTTACATGAAGTTATACTACAGGCATTTGCGCTTTGAAACACAGCATTTGGCATTTCGGTGTTTAGGCTCTACTGGTCAAAACACAAAGAGCAGTGCCAAAGGGCTCGTTTCCAAAAAGGGATTGTGATGTCATAATTGGACTTTCACTACTGAAGACTCAGGTAGTGTAAAGGTACAAACTCTTTCCTCCTGGTAGTAAATGGCAAAGAGCAGGGAGGTAGTAATTTCCACTCCATTCCTGATACTGACTTCACAACTAGCAGATCTGACTTCCAGGGTTTTCCATTTGAGGGAGAAATCACTCTTCCTCCCATTTGCTTGATTGGAGCTTGTGGTCCAAAGGAGATACCCAGCCGTGGAATGGCACTCCTAGAACAGTGTGCTTTTCTTGATTCAGACTGTAACCATTGGAACATTACGTTTGTTTCTCCACTGTTTCCCCGTACAAAGAGAGAAGTATTTGAAGAACAAGTCACAGTTCTCCACAGAAACAGTGAACATGGAGAACAAAAAAAAAACTGTTCCTAGTCTTCCAAATAAGGCACAGAATGAGCAGCGAGTACAGTCCCGTTCAGTTTCTGAAAATCAGTTTAGAGTAACACGGTCTGAATTCCAGCTTTTGCTTGGTGAGAATAAGCACCTGATATCCTTGATTTTACCTTTTGCTTGCTTGGAGGTTGCTAGAAAACAGAGGCATCTTGCAATTAGGTGTAATGCACGCCTTTGCAAGTTGAAAACAGGCATTTTACAACTGTGTCTTCACGTTTTAACAGTTCAAACACAAATAGTGTTGCCCCAATGCTTGTTTCTATGAAGGGAGTTTGAGGTCCTAATGGGCCTTTCTCTACCACAGACACAAGTAGCATAGATGAACAAACTCTTGTTCCTGCCAAGAAAAGGCAGAAGCAGGTAGGTACCAAATTAGCACACAATTTCATAAAATTTGTACACAAAAACACTGTGTGAGTACCAGCTCTGTGTTTCAGGGAGAAATCAAGTAATATACAAGAAAATCCTCATCCCATGAATACAGCAGCTGGGCAAACGGAGAAGTCCAGGCAGCAAAAGGCACTCCTCGCCTGGAATCTTTCTGAAACAGGCACTGTGCATGCTTCATTTCAGTTTCTTCACAACAGAATATTAGTTGTGATTATCCAGGGCTTGTCTGTACAATGACAGCCATATTTTCCTAAGTGTGCTTATAATCCAGCTAGTAGAGGGAGCATAGACAAAGGTTGCAACTCTGGGCAAAGAGGCCCAGATTGGGAGTACAGTTTCACTATGTTTCTGAAACTATCATTTGTAGCAACATGTTCTGTTTTCTAGCCCCTTCTTTGTTAGGGAAACCTCTTGACTGTGCAGATTCTCCCATTCACTTGAAAGGAGCTGCATGGCCAAGAGGACATTTTGAAAGAAGTTATACTCCAGGCCTTTGGGCTTTGATACCCGGCCTTTGGCACTTCTTTCTTCAGGATCTACTTTTCCAAACACAAAGAGCTGTGCCTCAGGGCTCGTTTCCACAAAGGCATTGTGATGTCATAATGGGACGTTCACTACTGCAGACTCAGGTAGTGTACAGGAACGAACTCTTGCCTCCTGGCAGTAAACAGCAAAGAGCAGGGAGGTAGTAATTTCCACTCTGTTCCTGAAACTGACTTCACAAAAAGCAGGTCTGAGTTCCAGGTGTTTCCATATGAGGGAGAAATCTCCGAATATCGCTCTTCCTCTCCTTTGCTGGATTTGAGCTTGTGGTCCAAAGGAGATATCCGGCCATGGAATGGCACTCCTAGTACAGAGTTTTGGGAAGCAGGCAGTGTGCTTTTCTCAATTTAGATTCTAACAATCAGAACATTACATGTGTTTCTCCATTGTTTTCCCGCATGAAGAGAGCGGTATTGAAGAATAAGACACAGTTCTCCATAGGCTCAGCAAACATGGAGAAAAAATTAAAAAAAAAAACTGTTACTACTCTTACAAATTAGGCACAGAGTGAGACAAGTGTATACAGACCCACTCAGATTCTGAGAACCAGTTTATAGAAACACGGTCTGAATTTCATCTTTTCCTTGGGGAGTTTAAGCAACTGATATGCTAGATTCTCCCTTTCGCTTTCTTGGAGGTTGCTAGAAAAGAGAGGCATTTTTTTTTCTAATGGAATGCTTTACTGCTACAATTTATATACATCTCAAAATCACATATAATAATGGGGAATTTGTACCAGTATATGACATAAGTTAATTCTCATTTTTACCCATATCCCTACCCACCCACACCTCCTCACCTTCTTTGTACATGCTCTTTTATTTTCTTTTTGTATCATATTTATTCCTTCCCCTCATCAAATTCCCACACCAAGTTTCCTATAGAAATATTCACTCTATAAATGCTATCCTACCTTCTAGAGCTCACTTGCATCTACAGGTGTTCATGCCAAAGAGAAGATCCGGAAATTGTCTATCTGTGATCTATTGATTTCACTTATTAGTATATCCTCCAGGGGTCTCCATTTGCACCTAAATGGATCGAGGTTTTCATTCTTTATGGCAGAGTAATGCTCCATTTTATATATAAAAAAAACACATCTTCTTTATCCACTCTCCAGTTGATGGACATTTGGGTTGTTTTCAAGATTGAGCTATCATGAACTGAGCTGCTATGAACAAGGGCGTACATCTGTCTTTCTAATGTGATGTTTTAAATTCTGTTGGGTATATTCCTAGCAGGGGGATAGCTGGGTCAAATGGAACCCCTAGTCCTAGTTTTCCGAGAAATCTCCACACGGATCTCCACAATGGTTGCACAAGTCTGCAATCCCACCAACAGTGGAGAAGGGTTCCTTTCTCCCCACAGCCACATCAGCATTTATTGTTGGTTGATTTTGTGTTCACGGCCATTCTTTGTGCAGTGAGATGAAATCTCAGTATTGTTTTCATTTGCATCTCTCGAATGACCAGTGATGTGGAACATTTCTTCATGTTTCTTGGCTGCTGTGACTTCTGCCTCTGAGAAGTGTCTATTCATTTCAGATGCACATTTTTCAATTGGGTCTTTAAACTTGGGGAGGTTGATCTGTTTGAGTTCTTTTATATATTGTCGATAATAGCCCTTTGTCTGGTACACAGATAGTAAAGATTTTTTCCCATGTTGTTGGTTGTCTTATAGCAGTTCCAGCGGCTTCTTTGGCTGTGCAGAAGTTGTTCAGTAGAATGAGATCCCATTTGTTGATTCTTTCCGCTAGTTCTTGTGCTATAGAGGTTTTATTCATAAAGTCTCTGCCTAAGCCACGGTCTCAAAGGGTTTTACTTACCCTGTTTTCAAGCAGGCTTATGGTTTCTGTTTTAATGTCTAAGTCTCATATCCACTGTGAGTTTAGTTTTGTCCTAGGTGAAAGAGATAGGTCTAGCTTTAGCTTTTGGCAGGCTAAAGCCCAGTTTTTCCAGCAACATTTGTTAAACAGGCTGTCTTTCTTCCATTGGGTTTGTTTGGCTCCTTTGTCAAAGATAAGGTGGCTTAGTGTATCTGGAGTTGTTTCTGGGTCTTCTAATCTATTCCACTGGTCCTTGGGTCTGTTACTTTGCCAGTACCATGCAGTTTTTATCACAGCATCTTTATAGTAGAGTTTTAAATTGGGGATTGTAATACCCCCTGCCATGTCGTGGTTGCTTAGAATTGCTATTGCTATTCTAGGTTTCTTGCGGTTCCATATGAATTTTTGTATTATTTTCTCTAGCTCTGTGAAGTATACCATTGGAATTTCAATTGGAATTGCATTGAATCTATATAGTAGTTGTAGGAGTGTAGCCATTTTGAGGATGTTGGTTCTCCTGACCCAGGAACAAGGGATATCTTTCCACATTCTGGTTTCCTTTTCTATCTCATTTTTCAGAGTCCTATAGTTTTCAGAGTAGAGGCCTTTCACTTCCTTTGTTAGGTTGATTCCTAGATATTTCATTTTTCTGGGTGCTACTGTGAAAGTGATTGACTCCCCAATTTCTCTTTCAGTGAATCTGTTGTTTGTGTAGACAAAGACTGCTGATTTTTGGCATTGACCCGGCATTCAGCAACACTACAAAATATGGTAATTAAGTCTAGCAGTCTCTTGGTTGAGTTATTAGGATCCTCAAGATAAAACATCATATCATCAGCAAATAATGAGAGTTTAATGTCTTCCTTTCCTACCTTTATTACATTTATATCTTTGTCCCGCCTGATTGCTATGGCTATTGTTTCCAGCACTATATTAATCAAGAGTGGTGACAGTGGGCATCCTTGTCTTGTTCCTGACCTTAGGGTAAAATGTTTCATTTTTTTTTTCCCACTGAGTATGTTGCTGGCTGTTGGTTTCTCATAAATAGCTTGCATTAAATTGAGATAAAGTCAATCAATTCCAATTCTCTGTATGGTTTTGATCATAAATGGGTGTTGGATTTTGCCAAATGCTTTTTCTGCATCTATTAAAAAATCATATGTTTTTTTTTTATTCTTGAGTCTGTCAATATAGTGTATTATATTAATTAATTTATGTATGTTGAACCAGCCTTGCATCCCTGGGATAAATCTGACTTGATCAGGGTGTATGATTTTCTTGATAACTCTGTATTCTGTTTGCAAGTACCTTATTGAGGATTTTTGAGTCAATGTTCATTAGAGAGATTGGTCTGTCGTTTTCTTTTTTGGTAGTACCTTTCCCTGCTTTTGGAATCAAGGTGATGGTTGCTTTAAGGAATGATTTGGGGAGTACTGCTTCCCTTTCAATTTCATTAAAGGTATTGAGAAATTTTGGTATTAACTCTTCTTTAAAAGTTTTGTAGAATTCAGCAGTGAGGCCCTCAGGACCGGGGCTTTTCTTTGTTGGTAGGTTTCATATTACATTTTCAATTTCCAAGATTGATATCGGGTTGTTTAACATTTTTATATCCTCTTCATTCAGCTTTGGAATTTCATATGAGTCTATGAATCTATCCATTTCTTCTAGATTTTCCACGTTCTTGGAGTATAGATTTTCAAAATATGTGTTTATGATCCTTTGGACTTCTTCTTGGTCTGTGCTGATTTCCCCATTTTCATTCCTTATAGCATGGATTTGAGCCTTTTCCTTCCTTTGTTTGATAAGGTTGGCTAAGGGTCTGTCGATCTTATTTATCCTTTCAATGAACCAACTCTTTTATTTATTGATTCTTTGTATTGTTCTCTTTGTCTCCACTGCATTAATTTCTACTCTGATCCTTAAAATTTCCTCTCTAGTATGTGCTTTGTGTTTGTTTTGCTCCTCTTTTTCTAGTTTTCTGAGGTTCATCATTAGATTGTTTATTGCAGTTTGCTCTATTTTCCAAGTGTATGCATTCACTGCTATGAATTTCCCTCACAGAACTGCTTTCATTGTGTCCATAAAACCCTGTATGTTGTACTGCGGTTATCATTTAGTTGTAGAAACTGTTTAATGTCTTCTTTAATTTCTTTTGTGGCCCATTGGTTTGTTAACAGAGTGTTGTTCAATTTTCATGTGTTTGTGAGGATCTTGGAATTTCTTCTGCTACTTAGCCCCAGATTCAAAGAACTATGGTTTGATAGTATGCAGGGGATAACTTTGATTCCTTTGCATCTACTTAAGTTTGTTCTATGGACTAGAATGTGATCTATTTTGGAGAATGATCCATGAGCAGCTGATAAGAAGGTATATTCTCCCTTTGAAGGGTGAAAAATTCTGCAGGCATCTAATAAGTCTATTTGCCCCAAAGTTTGATTTAGCTCAAGTATTTCCTCATTGATCCTTTGTCCAGATGATCTGTCAATTTGTGACAATGGAGTATTAAATCCCCTACTACTATTGTATTCATGGATAACTGGCTTTTCATGTCCCGTAATGTTTGCTTTATATAGTTGGGTGCATTAGAGTTCAGTGCATAAATATTTATGATAGTTATGTCTTTCTCTTGGATAGTTCCTTGTGTGAGAATATAGTGACCTTCTTTATGTCTTTTAATCAGTTTGGGTTTGAAATCTATTTTGTCTGCAAACAAGATAGCCAGTCCTGCTTTTTTGCAGTTTCCTGTGGCATGGAGGATTGTTTTCCAAACTTTTATTTTCAGTCTGTGGGTTTCCTTCTGAGTTAGGTGTGTTTCCTGTATGCAGCAGATTATAGGATCTTGCTTCTTGATTCGATCTGCTAGTCTGTGTATTTTAATGGCCCACTGAGTCCATTGACATTAATGGTTATGACTGATATGGACATACTCAGAGCTGTCATGTTTTCCTGTTCTCGGTTCTTTTCTTCTTTGCTTTTCCCCTTTTCTATTTAGTTTCTTGTTTGCCCCAATGAATTTACTCTCCTGGGTCTCGTGGGTATGGAATTTTCTGTGTTTTTTTCCAAGATGTTCTTTTGGATATTTTGGAGTGCAGGTTTCGTGCTTGTGAAGTTTTTCAGGTGTTCTTTATCATGAAAGTATCTTATTTCCTCGTCTATTCTGAAAGATAGTTTTGCAGGATACAACAGTCTAGGTTGGAGGTTGTTTTCCTGCAATGCTTGAAATTCTTACCTCCACTCTCTCCTTGCACTGAGTTTGTGTTGAAAAGTGTGTGATCCTAATGGGCTTCCATTTGTAGGTGATTTTCTTCCTTTCTCTCACTGCTTTCAGTATTTCATTCTTTTGTTGTATACCTGGAACCTTGATAATTATGTGTCTAGGTGTAGCTATTTTTATATCACGGTGTTTTGGAGTCTGATAGGCCTCATTTATCTGTATGTCTATAACTTTTCCTGTGAAGTTTTCTGTTGCTATCTCTGATAATAGCTTTTTTATGTCCTTTACACTGTCTCCTGCTTCCTCAGTGACTCCAATCAGTCTTATGTTGTTTTTCTTTGAGTCATCTAGAAGCTGTTGAATAGATTTCTCATGGTCCCTTGGTCTTTTCCATTGTTTATACCTTTCCTGCTCATTGGGTGCTATGCAGTCCTCTTGGTCTGAGATTCATTTCTCTGCTTCATTCATCCTATTGCACAAGCTTTTGTTCTCCTTCATCATTCCCTGAACTCTGCTTGAAGCTGTTTAAAAGGTTCCATTGCTTCTGCTAACTTGGATTCTATCATCTCACTGATCTCTTCTTTAATGATGTCTTTCACTGTGGACAGTATCTGTGTTTTGATCTCAGAGATGAGTTCCGATTTCCATTTTACTAGGTCTGCTTTATTTACCATCTCCAAGAGTCCTTTTGTTTGAGTTTCACTTTGCCTTATTTTCCTTTTCTCTGAATTTTCCTCTGGTGGTGATCATTGTGTCTGTTTTTTTGTGTATTTTCTCATTTCTACTCTTTCATTCTTATTAATGCTCCTCTTTGTCTGATGACAGGGCAATGTTTGTTGCAGGTCTCTTTCTATTATTTGAGTCCCTTTGGATGCGGCACTTTACTGGGGGATCCTCCTTGAATCTGTAATGGCCCTTGAGAGTTTTCACTTCTGACACATCATATGAGGTATTTGAGCAGAACAATCACATCATGTTTGTTACCATAATACAATAAATGCCAGTATCTGTATTAAACACAGTAAACAAGATAAAAAAAGCTTTGTTAAATTCTATTCTGGAGACTTTGAGCTTATGAGTTACCTCTATGTCCCTATGCCAAAATTTAGAATTAATCAGCAATGTGTATAGCACATACAGATCATAAATGTAGCCCCTGGACCCTTTGGGGATAAAAGGTCACTAGGGAATCAGGGAGTTAGAGAGACAGGAGGATAATGAAATAGGGCTATCAGATTTAGGAAGATCACCTATATCCTAGAACCTAATATATGCCAGTGGGTACTACAGGATAAAAGGGCATATGTACAACAGTACCACCTTTATGCCATCAGACCATTGGAGGCTTTGCACAGCTTCTTATAATAGTACAGAAGAAGAAATAGGGCAGCCTAAGATTCTTTTACTTCTGCATATTGCTTCTGACAGGAAGATAGAAGCGGGTGTGGGGACAAGTGTTGAATAGAGGTATCTAGGAGTAGATGGAAAAATAGAAGCCAGATTCCTCTTTTTTTTTTTATCTTGCGTGGTGTCTCAGTGCAACTCCAGGAGCACACCTCCTGTGGAGGGATACAGGAGATGTCTCCAGCTCCTCTCGGGCCTGGGTCCTGACAACGCAGCTCTGGGATGGGGTTTGGGCTGAGCAGAAGCCCTCAACCCTCTGTAGTGCGGCTGGCGCCCAGGGTCCGTGCCTGACTCCTCACTGCACAGCTCTGGGATACAGTGGGCTGGTGGGCGGCCTTCAGTTCACTGGAAACAGACAGTGTGGCCCGCAGCAGCCGGGTCGGTGCACGCCACTCCCTTCAGTCCACCAGAAAAGGTCGTCGCAGCCTGCAGCAGCCCAGCCCATGTGCGCCAAAAGAGACGCATCTTTCAATTAGGTGTAATCCATGCATTTGCACGTTGAAAACAAGCATTTTACACGTCTGTCCTCAGGCTCTGACTGTCCAAACAGAAGTAGTGTTGAAACAATGCTTGTTTCTACGAAGGAACTGTGAGGTCACAATGGGCCTTTCTCTACCACAGACACAAGTAGCGTAAAAGAACAAACTTGTTCATGCCAAGAAAAGCAGAAGCAGGTAGGTACCAAATTAGCACACAATTTCTGACACTTTGTTCACAAAATCACTGTCTGAATACCAGCTCTGTGTTTCAGGGAGAAATCAACTAATATGCATGAAACAGCCTATCCCATGAAAAGAGCAGCTGGGCAAAGGGAGATGTTCTGGAGGCAAAAAGTACTGCTAGGCTGGAATCTTTCTGAAACAGGCACTGTGCATACCTCATTTCAGCTAATTCCCAACAGAATATTAGTTGTGATTCTCCAGTGCCTGTCTTTACAATGACAGCCATATTTTCCTAGGACCCCGTATATTCCCACTAGTAGAGCAAGCATGGACAACAGTTGGAACTCTCGCCCAAAGAGGCAGAGATTGGGTGTACACTTTCACTATTTTTTCTGAATCTGTCGCTTATAGAAACATGTTCTGATTTCCAACTCCTTCTCTGGCAGGGAAACCTCTTGATTGTGCAGAGTCTCCCATTCACTTAAAAGGAGATGCATGGCCAAGAGGGACATTTTGCATGAAGTTATACTCCAGGCATTTGGGCTTTGAAACCCGGCCTTTTGCATTTCTCTCCTTAGGGTTTACTTGTCCAAACAAAAAGATCCATGCCAAAGGGCTCATTTCCACAAAGGGATTGTGATGTCATAATTGAACTTTCACAACTACAGACTCAGGTAGTGTACAGGAACAAACACTTGCCTCCTGGCAGTAAATGGCAAAGAGCAGGGAGTTAGTAATTTCCAATTTGTTCCTGAACCTGACTTCACAAACAGCAGTTCTGAGTTCCAGGTTTTTCCATTTCAGGGAGAAATCTCTGAATATCACTGCTCCTCCCATTCACTTGATTGGAGCTTATGGTCCAAAGGAGATATGAAGCCATGGAATGGTACTCCTAGTACAGAGCTTTTGGAAGCAGGCAGTGTGCTTTTCCCGATAAATACTGTAACCATCGGAAGGTTACATTTGTTTCTCCACCATTTGGCCATAAGAAGAGAGCAATATTTGAAGAACCAGACAGAGCTCTCCACAGGCACAGTGAACATGGAGAAAAGAAAAAATAATAATAAAAAACTGTTCCCACTCTTCCAAATAAACACATAGTGAGCAGCGAGTACAGTCCCACTCAAGTACGGAAAATCACACTATACAAACACGGTATGAATTCCACCTTTTGCTTGGGGAGATGAAGCATGTGATATTCCAGATTCTGAATCGCACTTGCTTGGAGGTTGCTAGAAAAGAGAGGCATCTTGCAATTAGGTGTAATTCACAACTTTGTATGTTGGAAACAGGCATTTTACAATGCTGTCTTCAAGCTCTAACCGGCCAAAACAAGAAGTGTTCAACCAATGTTTGTTTCTACAAAGGAAGAGTAAGGTTGTAATAAGCCTTTCTCTACCAGAGACACAAGTAGCATAGATGAACAAACTCTTCTTCCTGCCAGGTAAAGGCAGAAGCAGGTAGGTAACAAATTAGCAAAAAATTTCAATAAGTTTGTTCACAAAAATACCATCTGAGTACCAGCTCTGTGTTTCAGGGAAAAATCAACTAATATCCAATAAAATCCCCATTCCATGAATAGAGCAGTTGGGAAAATGGAGATTACCAGGCAGCAAAAGGCAGTGCTAGGCCGGAACCTTTCTGAAATAGACACTGTGCATCCCTCCTTTGAGTTTCTTCCCAACAGAATATTAGTTGTGAATCTCCAGGGTTTGTCTGTACAATGACAGCTGTATTTTCCTAAGTGCCCTTATAATCCCACTGGTAGAAGAAGCATGGACAATGGTTGCACCTCTGGACAAAGAGGCAGACATTGGTTGTACACTTTCACCATGATTCTGAAACTGTTGTTTATAGCAACATGTTTTGATTTCCAGCTCCTTCTTTGGTAGGGAAAACTTTTTTATGGCGCAGAGTCTCCCATTCACATGAAAGGAGCTGCACGGCCAAGAGGGACATTTTGCATGAAGTTGTACTCCAGGTATTTGGGCTTTGAAACCCAGAATTGGGCACTTCTTTCTTCCAGCTCTACTGGTTCACACACAAAGAGCAGTGCCCCAGGGCTCGTTTCCACAAAGGGATTGTGACGTCATACTGGGACTTCATTACTGCAGACTCATGTAGTATACAGGAACAAACTCTTGCCTCCTGGCAGTAAACAGAAATAGTCAGGGAGGTAATAAATTCCAATTCGTGTCTGAAACTGACTTCACAGATAGCATGTCTGAGTTCCAGGTGTTTCCATTTGAAGGAGAAATCTCCAAATATCTCTCCTCCTCAAATTCACTTGATTGGACCTTGAGGTCCAAAGCAGATATCCAGCCTTGGAAAGTCATTCCTGGTCCACAGATTTCAGCAGCAGGCTGTGTGCTTCTCTCGATTTTGATTCTAACCATCAAAACATTATGTTTGTTTCTCCACCTTAGCCAGCACAAAGAAAGCGTTACTTGAAGAACAAGGCACAGTTCTCCACGGGCACAGAGAACATGGAGGAAAAAAATGTTCCTACTGTTCCAAACAAGGCACAGTGTGAGCACCGGGTACAGTCCCACTCAGTTTATAGAAACACAGTCTGAATTCAAGATTTTGCTTGGGAAGATTAAGCACCTGAAATCCCAGATTCTCCCTTTTGCTTACTTGGAAATTGCTAGAAAAGAGAGGCATCTTGCAATTGGGTGTAATCCACGCTTTTGTACATTGAAAACAGGCATTTTATACCTCTGTCTTCAGGCTCTAACTGTCCAAACCCAAGAAGTGTTGCTCCAATGCTTGTTTCTATGAAGGGAGTGTGAGGTAGTAATGGGCCTTTCTGTACCAGAGATACAAGTAGAATACATAACAAACTCTTGTTCCTGCCAAGAAAAGGCAGAAGCACGTAGGTAGCAAATTAGCACACAATTTCAGAAACATTGTACAGAAAAACACTGTGTGAGTACCAGGTCTGTGTTTCAGGGAGAAATCTACTAATATTCAAGAAACTGCACATCACATGAATAGAGCAGCTGGGCAAACGCAGGTGTCCAGGCAGCAAAAGGCACTGCTAGGCTGGCATCTTTCTGAAACAGGCACTGTGCATACCTCGTTTCAGCTTCTTCCCAACAGAATATTAGTTGTGATTCTCCACTGCTTGTCTGTACAATGACAGCGGTAATTTCCTAAGTGTCCTTATACTACCACTGGTAGCGGGAGTATTGAGAATGGTTGCAACTCTTTCCAAAAGAGGCACAGGATGGGTGTACCATTTTACTATGTTTCTGAAACTGTCCTTTATAGCAACATGTTCTGATTTCCAGCTCCTACTTTCCTAGGGAAACCTCTTGATTGTGCAGGGCCTCCCATACACTTGAAATGACCTGCATGGCCAAGAGGGACATTTTGCCTGAAATTATACTCCACAGATTTGGGCTTTAAACCAGGAGTTTGGCACTTCTGTCTTCAGCTTCTACTGGTCAAAACACAAATAGCAGTGCCCCAGGCCTCATTTCTACAAAGGAATTTTGACGCCTTAAAGGAACTTTCACTACTGCAGACTCAGGTAGTGTATAGGAACAAATTCTTGCCTCCTGACAGTAAATGGCAAAGCACATTGAAGGAGTAGTTTCCACTCCGTTCCTGAAACTGACTTCACAAGTATCAGGTCCTAGTTCCAGGTGTTTCCATTTGAGGGAGCAATCTCTGTATATCACTCCTCCTCCCATTCCCTTGATAGGAGCTTGTGGTCCAAAGGAGATATCCAGCCATGGAATGGCACTCCTAGTCCAGAGTTTATGTAAACAGGCAGTGTTCTTTCCTCGATACAGATTCTAACCATAGGAACATTATGTGTGTTTCTGCCCCATTAGCCTGTACAAGGAGAGCAGTATTTGTATAAGAAGCCACAGTTCTCCACAGGCACAGGGAACATGCAGAAAAATAAGCTCTTCCTACCATTCAAATAAGATACAGAGTGATCCCAGAGTACAGTCCCACTCAGTTTTTCAAAATCAATTTACAGAAACACAGTCTGAATTCCAGCTTTTGCTTGGGGAGTTTAAGCTCCTGATATCAAAGATTCTCCCTTTCGCTTGCTTGGAGGTTGCTAGAAAAGATTGACATCTTGTAATTAGGTGTAATCCATGAAATTGCACGTTGAAAACTGGCATTTTACCCCTGTCTTCAGGCTTAATTGGACAAAAACAAGTAGTATTGCCCCAGTGCTTGTTTCTACGAAGGGAGTGGGTGGTCATAATTGGCATTTCTATACAGCACACACAAGTGGCATAGATGACCTAATGGTTGCTCCTGCCAAATAAATTCAGAAAAAGGTAGGTAGAAAATCAGCACAAAATTTCAGAAAGTTTCTTCATAAAAAACGTCTGAGTACCAGCTCTGTGTTTCAGGGAGGAATTAACTAATATCCAATAAAATCCTCATCCCATTAATAGAGAAGCTTGGCAAACGGAGATATCCAGGCTGCAAAAGGCACTGCTAGGCTGGAATCTTTCTGAAACAGGCACTGTGCATATCTCATTTCAACTTCATCCCAACAGAATATTAGTTGTGATTCTCCAGTGCTTATCTGTACAATGACAGCCAAATATTCCTAAGTGCCTTTATACTTGCACAGTTAGTGGGACCATGGACAACGGCTGCAACTCTGGCCCAAAGAGGCACAGATTGGGTGTACAGTCTCACTATGTTTCTGAAACTGTCATTTATAGCAACATGTCCTGATGTCCAAATCCTTCTTTGGTAGGAAAATCTCTGGATTGTGCAGAATCTCCCATTCACTTGAAAGGAGCTGCATGGGCAAGAGGGACATTTTGCATGGAGTTGTACTCCAGGTATTTGGGCTTTGAACCCCGGCATTGGGCACTTCTGTCTTCCAGCTCTACTGGTCCACACACAAAGAGCAGTGCCCCAGGGCTCTTTCCCACAAAGGGATTGTGAGGTCATACTGGGACTTCATTACTGCAGACTCACATAGTATAGAGGAACAAACTCTTGCCTCCTGGCAGTAAATGGCAATGAGCAGGGAGGTAGTAAATTCCAATTCTGACTTCACAGATAGCAAGTCTGTGTTCCAGGTGTTTCCATTTGAGTGAGAAATCTCCAAATATCACTCCTCCTCACATTCCCTAGATTGGAGCTTGAGGTCCAAAGCAGATATCCAGCTGTGGAAAGGCATTCCTCGTCCAGGGTTTTCAGCAGCAGGCTGTGTGCTTCTCTTGATTTTGATTCTAACCATTGAAACATTACATTTGTTTCACCACCGTTAGCCCATACAAAGAGAGCATTATTTGTAGAACAAGACACAGTTCTCCAGAGGAACAGCGAAAATGGAGAAAAAATAAAATGCTCCTACTCTTCCAAATAAGGCACAGAGTGAGCAGCGAGTACACTCCCATTCAGTTCCTGAAAATCAGTTTATAGAAACACGGTCTGAATTCAAGCTTTTGCTTGGGGAGATTAAGCACCTTACATCCCATATTCTCCCTTTCATTTGCTTGGAGGTTGCTAGAAAAGAGAGGCATCTTGCAATTAGGTGTAGTCCACACCTTTGCACGTTGAAAACAGGCATTTTTACACCTCTGTCTTCAGGCTCTAACCGTCCAAACCCAAGAAGTGATGCCCTAATGCTTGTTTCTATGAAGGGAGTGTGAGGTTGTAATGGGCCTTTCTCTTCCAGAGACACAAGTAGCATGCATTAACAAACTCTTGTTCCTGCCAAGAAAAGGCAGAAGCACATAGGTAGAAAATTAGCACACAATTTCAGAAAGTTTGTTCAGAAAAACACCGTGTGAGGACCAGCTCTGCGTTTCAGGGAGAAATCAACTAATATCCAAGAAACAGCCCATCACATGAATAGAGCAGCTGGGCAAACGCAGATGTCCAGGCAGCAAAAGGCACTGCTAGGCCGGCCTCTCTGAAACAAACACTGTGCATACCTCATTTCAGCTTCTTCCCAACAGAATACTAATTGTGATTCTCCAGGGCTTGTCTATACAAGGACAGCCGTATTTTCCTAAGTGCCCTTATACTCCTACTGGTAGTGGGAGCATCGAGAAAGGTTGCAATACTTGTCCAAATAGGCACAGGATGGGTGTACTGTTTTACTATGTTTCTGAAACTGTCCTTTATAGTAACATGTTCTGATTTCCAGCTCCTACTTTCCTAGGGAAACGTCTTGATTGTGCAGTCTCCCATTCACTTGAGAGGACCTGCATGGCCAAGAGGGATATTTTGCATGAAGTTATACTCCAGGTGTTTATTGTCTTTGGAACACGGTGTTTGGCACATTGGTCTTCAGCCTCTACCAGTCAAAACACAAATAGCAGTGCCCCAGGGCTCATTTCTACAAAGGTATTTTGAATTCTTTAAAGGAGTTTCATTACTGCAGACTCAGGTAGTGTACAGGAACAAATTCTTGCCTCCTGGCAGTAAACGGCAAAGAGCATTGAAGGAGCAGTTTCCACTCCATTCCTGAAACTGACTTCACAAATATCAGGTCCTAGTTCCAGGTGTTTCCATTTGAGGGAGCAATCTCTGAATATCACTCCTCCTCCCATTCCCTTGATAGGAGCTTGTGGTCCAAAGGAGATATACAGCTGTGGAATGGCACTCCTAGTCCAGTGTTTATGCAAACAGGCAGTGTGCTTGCCTCAATATAGATTCAAACCATTGGAACATGATGTGTGTTTCTGACCTGTTAGCCCATACAAAGCCCATACTGGAATAAGAAGCCGCAGTTCTCCACAGGCACAGGGAACATGGAGAAAAATAAGCTCTTCCTACTCTTCCAAATAAGATACAGAATGATCAACAAGTACAGTCCCACTCACTTTCTGGAAATCAGTTTATAGAAACACGGTCTGAATTCCAGCTTTTGTTTGGGGAGTTTAAGCTCCTGATATTCCCAGATGCTCCCTTTTGCTTGCTTGGAGGTTGCTAGAAAAGAGAGACATCATGCAATTGTGTGTAATCCACAAATTTGGGCATTGAAAACTGGCATTTTATGCCTTTGTCTTCAGGCTGTAATCAGACAAACACAAGTAGTATTGCCCCAGTGCTTGTTTCTATGAAGGGAGTGTGTTGTTATAATTGGCATTTCTCTACAACACACACAAGTAGCGTAGATGACCTAACTGTTGTTCCTGTCAAATAAATTCAGAAACAGTTAGGTAGAAAATTAGCACAAAATTTCAGAAAGTTTCTTCATAAAAACACCATCTGAGTACCAGCTCTGTGCTTCAGGGAGAAATTAACTAATATCCAATAAAATTCCCATCCCATGATTGGAGCAGCTGGGCAAACAGAGATGTCCAGGCAGCAAAAGGCACTGCTAGGCCGGAATCTTTCTGAAACAGGCACAGTGAATATCTCCTTTCAACTTCATCCCAACAGAATACTAGTTGTGATTCTCCAGTGCTTCTCTGTACAATGACAGCCGTATTTTCCTAAGAGTCCTTATACTCGCACTGGTAGAGGGATCATGGACAACGTTTGAAACTTTGGCCCAAAGTGTCACAGATTGCATGTACAGTTTCACTATGTTTCTGAAACTGTCATTTATAGCACCATATCTGATTTCTAGCTCCTTCTTTGGTAGGGAAACCTCTTCACTGTGCAGCTTCTCCCATTCACTTTATAGGAGCATCACGGCCAAAAGGGATCTTATGCATGAAGTTTTACTCAAGGCATTTCTGCTTTGAAACCCGGCTTTTTGCCCTTCTATCTTCAGGCTCTAACAGTCCAAACACAAATATCAGTATGACAGGGCTCGTTTCTACAAAGGGATTGTGATGTCACAAAGGGACTTTCATGACTGCAGACACATGCACTGTTCAGGAAAAGACTATTGCCTCCTGGCAGTAAATGGCAAGGAGCAACGAGGTAGTAATTTCCACTTTGTTCCTGAAACTGAACTCATAAAAATCAGGTCTGAGTTCCAGGAGTTTCTATTTGAGGGAGAAATCTCTGAATATCACTCCTCCTCCCATTCGCTTCAATGGAGCTTGTGGTCAAATGGAGATATCCAGTCGTGGAATGGCAGTCCTAGTCCAGAGATTTCTGAAGCAGACAGTGTGCTTTTCTCGATGCAGATACTAACGCTCAGAACATTACATGTGTTTCTCCTCCATTTGCCCGTCAAAACATAGCGACATTTGAATAAGAAGCCACAGTTTTCCAAAGGCACAGGGTACCTGGAGAAACAAACTGTTCCTACACTTCGAAATAAGGCACAGAGTAGGGAGTACAGTCCCACTCAGTTTCTGAAAATCAGTTTGTAGCAAACACTGTCTGAATTCCAGCATTTGCTTGATTAGTTTAAGCTCCTAATATCCCAGATTCTCCCTTTCGCTTGCATGGATGTTGTGAGAAAAGAGAGGCATCTTACTATTAGAAGTAATCCACACCTTGGCATGTTGAAAACAGGCAATTTACACCTCGGCCTTCAGGCTCTAACCGTCCAAACACAAGTAATGTTGCCCCAGTGCTTGTTTCTAACAAGGGAGTGTGAGGTCATAATGGGTCTTTCTCTACCACAGACACAAGCGGCATACATGACCAAACTCTTGTTCCTGCCAGGTAAAGGCAGAAGCAGGTAGGTAGAAAATTAGCACACAATTTCAGAAACTTTGTTCACAAAAACACCATCTCTGTACCAGCTCTGTGTTTCAGGGAGAAATCAGCTAATATCTAATAATATGCCCATCACATCAATAGGGTAACTGGGCAAACGGAGATGTCCAGGCAGCAAAGGGCACTGCTCGGCTGGAATCGTCCTGAAGCAGGCACTGTGCAAACCTCATTTCAGCTTCGTCCCAGCAGATTACTAGTTGTGATTATCCAGAGGTTTTCTGTGCAATTATATTCATATTTTCTTAAATGCCCTTATACTGCCGCTGGTAGAGGGAGCATGGACAACTGTTGCATCTCTGGCAAAATGAGGCACAGATTGGGGGTACAGTTTCAATATGTTGCTGAAACTGTTCTTTATAGCAACATGTTCTGATTTCCATCTCCTTCTTTGGTAGGGAAACCACTTGACTGCAGATTATCCGGGGTACAATTGCACTATGTTTCATAATCTGTCGTTTATAGCACCATGTTCTGAGTTTTAGCTCCTTCTTTGGTAAGAAAACCACTTGACTGTGCAGATTCTCCCATTGACTTCAAAGGAGCTGTGTGCCCAAAAGGGACATTTTGGATGAAGTTATACTCCAGGCATTTGGGCTTTGAACCCTGGAATATGGCACTTCTCTCTTCACCCTCTAAAGGTCCAACCAGGAATAGCAATGCCCTAGGGCTCCTTTTTACAAAGAGATTGTGATGTCATAATTGGACTCTCACTATTGCAGACACTGGTAATGTACACGGACAAACGCTTGGCTGCTGACAGTAAACGGTAAAGAGCAGAGTGGTAGTAAGTTCAACTCAGTTCCTGAAATTGGCTTTGCAAACAGCATGTCTGAGTTCCAGGTGTTGCTATTGAGGGAGAAATCTCCGAATTTCACTCCACCTCCCATTCGCTTGAATGGAACTTTTGCTCAAAAGAAAATGTCCAGGTGTGGAATGATGCACCTAGTCCAGTGATTTCCACAGCAGGCAGTGTGCTTTTCTCCATTCAGATTCTAATGATCATATAATTGCATGTGTTTCTCCACCATTTGCCCATCCAAAGAGAGCAGTGTTTCAATGAGAAGCCACGGTTCTCCACAGGCCCAGGTAACATGGAGAAACAAACTCTTCCTATACTTCCAAAATAAGGCAGAGAGTGAGCAGGGAGTACAGACCCACTGAGTTTCTGAAAATCAGTTTATAGCAAACACGGTCTATATTCCACCATTTGATTAGAGAGATTAAGCTCCTGATATTCCCGATTCTCCCTTTTGCCTGCTTAGAGGTTGCTACAAAAGAGAGGTATCTTGCAATTAAGTGTAATCCACACATTTACACGTTGAAAACGGGCATTATACACCTTTGTCTTCAGGCTCTAACCATCGAAACACAAGTAGTGTTGCCCCAGTGCTTGTTTCTATGAAGGGAGTATGAGGTCATACTGGGACTTTCTCTACCACAGACACAAGTAGTGTAGAGGAACAAACTCTTTTTCCTGCCAAGTAAACACAGAAGCAGGTAGGTAGCAAATTAGCATACAATTTCAGAAACTTTGTTCACAAAAACACCGTCTGAGTACCAGCTCTGTGTTTCAGGGAGAAATCAACTAATATCCAAGAAACTGCCTATCACATTAATAGAGCAGCTGGGCAAACGGAGATGTAAAGGCAGCAAAAGGCACTGCTAGGTGCGAAACTTTCTGAAGCAGGCACAGTGCATAGCTCTTTTCAGCATCATCGTAACAGAATATAACTTGCGATTCTCCACTGCTTGTCAGTACAGTGACAGCTATATTTTCCTAAGTGCCCTTATACTCCCACTGGTAGAGGGAGCATGGACAACTGTTGCAACTCTTGCAAAAAGAGGCACACATTGTGGGTACAACTTCACTATGTTTCTAAAACTGTCTTTCACAGCAACATGTTCTGATTTCCACCTCCTTCTTTTCTAGGGATACCGCTTGATTGGGCAGATTCTCCCATTCACTTGGAAGGAGCTGCACGGTGAAGAGGGACACTTTGCATGAAATTATTCTCCAGGCATTTGGGGCTTTGAAACCTGGCATTTGGCACTTCTGTCTTCAGGATCTAATGGTCCAAACAGAAATAGCAGTGACCCAGGCCTCATTTCTAGAAAGTGATTCTGATCTCATAATGGGTCATTCAGTACTGCAGACAGAGGTAGTGTACAGGGACAAGCTCTTGCCTCCTGACAGTAAATGGCAGAGAGCAGAATGGTAGTAATTTCCACTCAGTTTCTGAAATTGACATCACAAACAGCAGGTCTGAGTTCCAGGTGTTTCTACTGAGAAGAAATCTGCGAATATCAGTCCACCTCCCATTCACTTGAATGGAGCTTTTGGTCAAAAGGAAATATCAAGCTGTGGAATGCCACACCTAGTCCAGTGATTTAGGAAGCAGGCAGTGTGCTTTTCTTGATTCAGATTCTAACCATCTGAATATTACATGTGTTTCTCCATGGTTTGCCCATCCACACAGAGCAGTATTTGAATAAGAAGCCATTGTTCTTCACAGGCACAGTGAATATGGAGAAACAAACTGTTCCCACTCTTCCAAATAAGGCACAGAGTGAGAAGGTAGTACAGACCCACTCAGTTTCTGAAAACCGGTTTACAGCACACACGGTCTGTATTTGACTTTTTGCTTGGGGAGATTAAACTCCTGATATCCCAGATTTTCCCTTTCACCTGCTTGGAGGTTGCTACATAAGAGAGGTATCTTGCAATTATGTGTAATCCACACATTTTCACGTAGAAATCAGGAATTATACACCTCTGTCTTCAGGCTCTAACCATCCAAGCACAAATAGAGTTGCCCCCGTGCTTTTTTCTATGAAGGGAGTGTGAGTTCATAATGGGACTTTCTGTACCACAGACACAAGTAGCAGAGATCAACAAACTCTTGTTCCTCTCCAGTAAAGGCAGAAGCAGGTAGGCATAAAATTAGCACACTATTTCAGAATCTTTGTTCACAAAAACACCTTCTGAGTACCAGGTCTGGTAGAAATCAACTAATATCCAAGAAACTGCCCATCACATGAGTAGAGCAGCTGGGCAAACGGAGATGTAAATGCAGCGAAAGGCACTGCTAGGCCAGAAACTTTCTGAAGCAGGTACTCTGCATAGCTCATTTCAGCTTCTTTGGAACAGAATATTACTTGTCATTCTCAAGTGCTTGTCTATCGAGTGACAGATGTATTTTCCAAAGTGCCCCTACACTCCCACTTGTAGAGGGAGCATGGACAACTGTTGCAACTCTGGCCAAAAGAGGCACACATTGGTGGAACAGAATTACTATGTTTCTGATACTGTCATTTATAGCACCATCTTTTGATTTCCAGGTCCTTCTTTGATAGGGTATGCTCTTGATTGTGCAGATTCTCTCTTCACTTGAAAGGAGCTGCACAGCCAAGAGGGACATTTTGCATGAAGTTTTAATCCAGGCATGTGTGGTTTCCAACCCAGTTTTTGGACCTTCTCTCCTTATGCTCTAAAAGTCCAAACACAAATAGCAGTGCCACAGGGCTCATTTCTACAAAAGGACTGTGATGTCATAAAGGGACTTTCACTACTGCAGACACAGGTATTGTAGAGGAGCAGACTATTGCCCCCTGGTAGTAAATTGCAAAGAGCAACGAGGTAGTAATTTCCACTCCGTTCCTGAAACTGAATTCACAAAATCAGGTCTGAGATCCAAGTGTTTCTATTTGAGGGAGAAATCTCTGAATATCACTCCACCTCCCATTCGCTTGAATGGAGCTTGTGGTCAAGAGGAGATACCCAGCCATGGAATGGCAGTCCTAGTCCAGAGATATCCGCCGCATTTAGTGTGCTTTTCTCGATTCAGATTCTAACCGTCAGAACATTATGTGTGTTTCTCCTGAGTTTGCCCATCCAAACACAATGGTATTTGAATAAGAAGTCACAGTTCTCCACAGGTACAGGGTACCTGAAGAAACAAACTGTTCCTACTCTTCCAAATAAGGCACAAAGTGAGCAGAGAGTACAGTCCCACTCATTTTCTGAAAATCAGTATATAGCAAACACGGTCTGAATTGCAGGATTTGCTTGGGGAGTTTAAGCTCCTAATACCCCAGATTCTCCCTTTCGCTGGCATGGACATTGTGAGAAAAGAGAGGCATTTTACAATTAGGTGTAATCCACACCTTGGCACGTTGAAAACAGGAATTTTACACCTCTGTCTTCAGGTTCTCATGGTCCAAACACAAGTAGCGTTGCCTCAGTGCTTGTTTCTATGAAGGGAGTGTGAGATCATAATGGGTCTTTACCACAGACACAAGTATTGTAGATGACCAAACTCTTGTTTCTTCCAAGTAAAGACAGAAGCAGGTAGGTAGAAAATTAGCACACAATTTCAGAAACTTTGTTCACAAAAACACCGTCTGAGTACCAGCTCTGTGTTTCAGGGAGAAATCAAGAAGTATAAAAGAAAATGTCCATTGCATGAATAGAGCAGCTGTGCAAACGGAGATACCAAGGCAGCAAAGGGTACTGCTAGGGTGGAATCGTTCTGAAGCAGGCACTGTGCATACATCATTTCAGCTTCTAGCAGAGTATGAGTTGTGATTCTCCAGTGCTTTTCTCTGCAATGACAGCCGTATTTTCCTAAGTGCCCTTATACTGCCACTGGTAGAGGGAGCATGGACAATTGTTGCATCTCTCACGAAAAGAGGCACAGATTGGTGTACAGTTTCAAGATGTTCCTGAAACTGTCGTTTATAGCAACATGATCTCATTTCCAGCTCCTTCTTTGGTAGAGAAACCACTTGACTCTGCAGATTATCTAGGGTACAATTTCACTGTTTGTGAAAATGTTGTTTATAGTAACTTGTTCTGATTTCCACCTCCTTCTTTGGTAAGGAAACCACGTGACTATGCCGATTCTCACCTTCACTTGAAAGGAGCTGCACAGCTAGTAGGGACATTTTGTATGAAGTTATACTCCAGGCATTTGGGCTTGAAACCCAGCATTTGACACTTCCCTCTTCAGGCTCTAAAGTTGCAAACACAAATAACAGTGCTCTCGGGCTCATTTCTACAAAGCGATTGTGATGTCATAATGGGACTTTCACTACTGCAGACACAGGTAGTGTACAGGGAGGAACTCTTGCCTCCTGACATTACACGGCAAAGAGCAGAGTGGTAGTAATTTCCTCTCAGTTCCTGAAATTGACTTCACAAACAGAAGGTCTGAGTTCCAGGTGTTTCTACCGAGGGAGAAATCTCCGAATATCACCCCACCTCCCATTTGCTTGAATGGAGCTTTGGGTCAAAAAGAAATGTCCAGCTATGGAATGACACACCTAGTGCATTGACTTCCAAAACAGACATTGTGCTTTTCTCCATTCAGATTCTAACCATCAGAATATTATGTGTGTTTCTCCAATGTTTGCCCATCCAAAAAGAGTGGCATTTGAATAAGAAGGCATGGTTCTCCACAATCACAGGGAACATGGAGAAACAAACTCTTCCTACACTTCCAAATAAGGCACAGAATGAGCAGGTAGTACAGACCCACTCAGTTTCTGAAAAATCCATTTATAGCAAACATGGTCTGAATTCCACCTTTTGCTTGGGGAGCTTAAGCTCCTGATATCCCAGATTCTCCCTTTGGCCTGCTTGGAGGTTGCTACAAAAGAGAGGCATCTTGCCATTAGGTGTAATGCACGCATTTCCACATTGAAAACAGGCATTATACACCTTTGTCTTCAGGCTCAACCGTCCAAACACAAGTAGTGTTGCCCACTGCTTGCTTCTATGAAAGGAGTGTGAGGTCGTACTGGGACTTTTTCTACCACAGACACAAGTAGCATAGAGGAACAAACTCTTGTTCCTGCGAAGTAAATGGAGAAGCAGGTAGGGAGAAAATTAGCACACAACTTCAGAAGCTTTGTTCACAAAATCACCATCTGAGTACCAGCTCTGTGTTTCAGGGAGAAATCAACTAATATCCATGAAACTGCCCATCTCATGAATACAGCAGCTGGGAAAATGGAGATATAAAGGCAGCAAAAGGAACTGCTAGGTCAGAAACTTTCTGAAGCAGACACTGTGCATAGCTCGTTTTACATTCTTTGCAACAGAATAATACTTGTGATTCTCCACTACTGCTCTGTACAGTAACAGCTGTATTTTCCTAAGTGTCCTTACACTCCCACTGGTAGAGGAAGCATGGACAACTGTTGAAAATCTGACCAAAACAGGAACACTTTGGGGGTAGAGTTTCACTGTTTCTGAAACTGTCATTTGTAGCAACATGTTCTGATTTCCAGTCCCTTCCTTGGTAAGGAAACCTCTTGATTGGGCAGATTCTCCCATTCACATGAAAGGAGATGCACGGCAAAGAGGGACATTTTCAATGAGGTTATACTCGATGCATTTGGACTTTGAACTCAGGCATTAGGCACTTCACTCTTCAGGCTCTAAAGGTCCAACTACAAATAGGAGTGCCCAAGGGCTCCTTTCTACAAAGGGATTGTGATGTCATAATTGGACTTTCCCTACTGCAGACACAGGTAGTGTATAGGAACAAATTCTTGCCTCCTGGCAGTAAATGGAAAATAGAAGGGAGGTAGTAATTTCCACTCCGTTCCTGAAACTGACTTCACAAAAACCAGGTCTGAGTTCCAGGTGTTTCTACTTAAGGGAGACATCTCTGATTATCACTCCACCTCCCATTCGCTTGAGTGGAGCTTGTGGTCAAAAGGAGATATCAAGCTGTGGAATGGCACTCCTAGTCAAGAGATTTCTGAAGCAGGCAGTGTGCTTTCCCCTACTCACTTTCTAACCATTAGAACATGACGTCTGTTTCTTCACCATTTGCCCGTCCCAAAAGAGTAGTATTTGAATCGGAAGCCACAGTTCTCCACAGGCACAGGGAACAAGGAGAAACAAACAGTTCCTACTTTTCCAAATAAGGCATAGAGTGAACAGGGAGTACAGTCCCTCTAAGTTTCTGAAAATCAATTTATAGTAAACACAATATGAATATCAGCTTTTGATTAGGCAGATTAAATTCCTGATATCCCAGATTCTCCCTTTCACTTGCTTGGAGGTTACTAGAAAAGAGAGGCATCTTGCAGTTACGTGTAATACATGACTTTGCATGTTCAAACAGGCATTATACACCTCTGCCTTCAGGCTCTAACCATCCAAGCACAAGTAGTGTTGCCCCAGTACTTGTTTCTACGAAGGGAGTGTGAGATTATAATAGGCCTTTCTCTATCACAGACACAACTAGCATAGATGAACCAGCTCTTGTCTCTGCCAAGTAATGGCAGAAGATGGTAGGTAGAAAATTAGCATTCAGTTTCACAATCTTTGTTCACAAAAACACCGTCTGAGTACCACCTCTGTGTTTCAGGGAGAAATCAACTAATATCCAAGAAACTGCCCATCACATGTATAGAGCAGCTGGGCAAAAGGAGTTGCCCAGGCAGCAAAAGGCACTGCTGGGCTAGAAACTTTCTGAAGGAGGCAATGTGCATACCTGGTTTCAGGTTCTTTCCAACCTAATATTTGTTGTGATTTTCCAGTGATTATCTGTACCGTGACAGCCGCATATTCCTAAGTGCCCTTACACTTCCACTGGTAGAGGGAGCATGGGCAACTTATGCAACTCTGACCAAAAGAAGCAGTTATTGGGGGTACAATTACATATGTTTCTAAAACTGTCTTTTACAATGGCATGTTCTGATTTCCAGCTCCTTCTTTGGTAAGTAAACCTCTTGATTGGGAAGATTCTCCCATTCACTTGAAAGGAGTTGCAAGGCAAAGAGTGACATTTTCCATGAAGTTATACTCCATGCATTTGGTCTTTGAGGCTGGGCATTTGGCACTTCACTCTTGAGGCTCTAAAGGTCCAACCACATATAGCAATGCCCCAGGACTCCTTTCTACAAAGGGATTGTGATGTCATAATGGGACTTAACTACTACAGAAACAGGTAGTGTATAGGAACAAACTCTTGCTTCCTGGCAGTAAATGGAAAAGAGCAGGGAGGTAGTAATTTCCACTCTGTTCCTGAAACTGACTACACAAAATCAGGTTTGAGTTCCAGGTGTTACTATTTGAGGGAGAAATCTCTGAATATGACTCCACCTCATATTCGCTTGATTAGAGCTTGTGGTCCAAAAGAGATACCCAGCCATGTAATGGCAATGTAGTTCAGAGATTTCTGAAGCAGATAGTTTGCTTTTCTCCACTCAGATTCTAAACGTCAGAACATTACGTGTGTTTCTCCTCTGTTTGGCCATCCAAAAATAGCGGTATTTGAATAAGAAGCCACAGTCTCCACAGGCGCAGGGTACAGGGAGAAACAAACTGTTCCTACTCTTCCATATAAAGCACAGAGTGATCAGGGAGTACAGTCCCACTCAGTTTCTGAAAATCAATTTATAGCAAACACGGTCTGAATTCCAGCATTTGCTTGGGGAGTTTAAGTTCCTATTATCCCAGATTTTCCCTTTTGCTTACATGTACTTTGGTAGAAAAGAGAGGCATCTTACAATTAGTTTTAATCCACACCTTTATACATTGAAAACAGGCATTTTATACATCTGTCTTCAGACTCAAACCATCCAAACCCAAGCAGTGTTGTCCCAGTGCACGTTTCTACGAAAGGAGTGTGAGTTCATAATGGGACTTTCTCCATCACAGACACAAGTAACATAGATGAACAAACTCTTGTTCCTGCCACGTAAAGGCAGAAACAGGTAGGTAGAAAATTAGCACACAAGTTCAGAAACTTTGTTCACAAAAAAATCCATCTGAGTACCAGCTCTGTGTTTCAGGAAGAAATCAACTAATATCCAAGAAACTGCCCATCACATGAATAGAGCACCTAGGCAAATGGAAATCTATAGGCAGAAAAAGGCACTGCTAGGCCAGAATCTTTCTGAAGCAGGCACTGTGCATAGCATGTTTGAGCTTCCTCACAACAGAATATTACTTGTGATTCCACACTGCTTGTCAGTACAGTGACAGCTGTATTTTCGTAAGTTACCTTATACTCCCACTGGTAGAGGGAGCATGTACAACTGTTGCCACTCTGGCCAAAACAGGAACACATTGGGGGTACAGTTTCACTATATTTCTGAAACTGTCATTTATAGCAAAATGTTCTGATTTCCAGCTCCTTCTTTGGTAGGGAAAAGTCTTGATTGGGCAGATTCTCCCATTCACTTGAAAGGACCTGCAGGGCAAAGAGGGACATTTTCCATGAAGTTGTACTCCATGCTTTTGGATTTTGATCCTGGGCATTTGACACTTCACTCTTCAGGATCTAAAGGTCCAACCACAAATATTGGTGCCCCGGGGCTCCTTTCTAGAAAGGATTGTGATGTCATAATGGGACTTTCACTACTGCAGTCACAGGTAGCATCGAGGAACAAACTCTTGCCTCCTGGCAGAAAATGGAAAAGAGAAGGGAGGTAGTAATATCCACTCCGTTCCTGAAACTGACTTCACAAAGACCAGGTCTGAGTTCCAGGTGTTTCTTCTTGAGGGAGACTTCTTTGAATATCACTCCAACTCCCATTCTGTTGAGTGGAGCTTGTGATCAAAAGATGTTATCCAGCCATGGAATGCCATTCGTACTCCAGAGATTACCAAAGCAGGCAGTGTGCTTTTCTCTACTCAGTTTCTAACCATTAGAACATTACATGTGTTTCTGCACCATTTGCCCGTCCAAAGAGAGGAGTATTTGAATAAAAAGCCACAGTTCTCCCCAGGCACAGGGACATGGAGAAAAAACCAGTTCCTACTCTTCCAAATAAGGCACAGAATGATCAAGGAGTACAGTCACTCTATGGTTCTCAAAATCAGTTTATAGTAAATACGGTCAGAATATCAGCTTTTTCTTGGGGATATTAAGCTCCTGATATTCCAGATTCTCCCTTGCACTTGCTTGGAGGTTCCTAGAAAAGAGAGGCATCTTGGAATTACGTGTAATCCATGACTTTGCACGTTCAAACAGGCATTATACACCTCTGTCTTCAGGCTCTAACTGTCCAAACACAAGTAGTGTTGCCCCATTGCTTGTTTCTATGAAGGGAGTGTGAGATCTTAATGGACATTTCTCTATCACAGACAAAAGTAGCGTAGATGAACAAACTCTTGTTCCTGCCAAGTAAAGGCAGAATCAGGTAGGTAGAAAGTTAGCACACAATATCAGAATCTTTGTTCACAAAAACACCATCTGAGTACCAGCTCTGTGTTTCAGGGAGAAATCAACTAATATCCAAGAAACTGCCTATCACAAGAATAGAGCAGCTGTGCAAACAGAGATGCCCAGATAGCAAAATGCACTGCTAGGGCAGAATCTATCTTAAGCAGGCACTGTGCATACCTGGTTTCAGGTTCTTCCCAACAGAATATTAGTTGTGATTCTCCAGTGCTTATCTGTACAGTCACAGCTGTATATTCCTAAGTTTCTTTGTACTCCCACTGGTAGAGGGAGCATGGGCGACTGTTGCAACTCTGGCCAAAAGAGGCAAATGTTGGGGGTACAATTTCATGATGTTTCTGAAACTGTCGTTCACAGCAACTTGTTGTAATTTCCACCTCCTTCTTTGGTAGGGAAACCGCTTGACTGTGCAAATTTTCCCATTCACTTTAAAGGAGCTGCACAGAGAAGAGGGTCATTTTGCATGAAGTTATACTCCAGGCATTTGGGCTTTGAAACCTGGCATTTGGCACTTCTCTCTTCAGGCTCTAATGGTCCAAACACAAATAGCAATGACCCAGGCCACATTTGTAGAAAGGGACTGTGATGTTATAATGGGACTTTCACTACTGCAGACACAGGTAGTGTACAGGGACAAACTCTTGCCACCTGATAGTAAATGGCAGAGAGCAGAGTGGTAGTAATTTCCACTAAGTTCCTGAAATTGACTTCGCAAACAACAGGTCTGAGTTTCAGGTGTTTGTACTGAGGGAGTAATCTCCGAATATCAGTCCACCTCCCATTCGCTTGAATGGAGCTTTTGGTCAAAAGGAAATACCCAGATGTGGAATGCCACACCTAGTCCAGTGATTTAGGAAGCAGGCAGTATGCTTTTCTTGATTCAGCTTCTAACCATCTGAATATTTTGTGTGTTTCTCCATGGTTTGCCCATGGACAGAGAGCAATATTTGAATAGGAAGCCATGGTCCTCCACAGCCACAGTGACCATAGAGAAACAAACTGTTTGTACTCTTCCAAATAAGGCACAGAGTGAGAAAGTAGTACAGACCCACTCAGTTTCTGAAAATCGGTTTATTTCAAACATGGTCTGTATTCTACCTTTTCCTTGGGGAGGTTAAGCTCCTGATATCCCAGATTCTCACTTTTGCCTGCTTGGAGGTTGCTACAAATATAGGCATATTGCAATTAGGTGCAATCCATGCATTATCACGTAGAAAACAGGAATTATACACCTCTGTTTTCAGGCTCTAACTGTCCAAGCACAGGTAGTGTTGCTGCAGTGCTTTTTTCTATGGAGGGAATGTGACATCATAATGGGACTTTCTCTACCACAGACACAATTAGGGGAGATCAACAAACTGTTGTTCCTGCCAAGTAGACGCAGAAGCAGTAGGTAGAAATTTAGCACACTATTTCAGAAACTTTGTTCACAAAAACACCACCTGAGAACCAGCTCTGTGTTTCAGGGAGTAATCAACTAATATCCAAGAAACTTCCCATCACATGAATAGAGCAGCTGGACAAACAGAGATGTAAAGGCACCAAAAGCCACTGCTAGGCCAGAAATGTTCTGAAGCAGGCACTGTGCATAGCTCAGCTTCTTTGGAATAGAATATTACTTCTCATTCTCCAGTGCTTGTCTGTACAGTGACAGCTGAATTTTCCGAAGTGCTCTTATACTCCCACTGGTGGAGGGAGCATGGACAACTGTTGCAACTCTGGCCAAAAGAGGCACACATTGGTGGTACAGTTTCACTATGTTTCTGAAACTGACATTTATAGCAACATGTTATTTCCAGCACCTTCTTTGGTAGGGTAACCTCTTGATTGGAATGATTCTCCCATTGACTTGAAAGGAGCTGCACAGCCAAGAGGGACATTTTGCATGAAGTTTTACTCTAGGCACGTGTGCTTTGAAACCTGGATTTTTGACCTTCTGTCTTCAGGTTCTAACAGTCCAGACACAAATAGCACTGCCACAGGTCTCATTTCTCCAAAGGTATTGTGATTGCATAAATGGAGTTTCACTACTGCAGTCACAGGTACTGTACAGGAACAGCCTATTGCCTCCTGGTAGTAAATGGCAAAGAGCAATGAGGTAGTAATTTCCAGTCCGTGCCTGAAACTGAATTCACAAAATCAGGTCTGAGTTCCACGTTTTTCTATTTGAGAGAGAAATCTCCGAATATCACTCCACCTCCCATTCGCTTGAATGGACCTTGCAGTCTAAAGGAGATATCCAGCCGTGGAATGGCACTTCTAGTCCAGAATTGTCCGAAGCAATGTGCTTTTCAGGATTCAGATTCTATCCATTAGAACATTACGTGTGTTTCTCCTCCATTTGCCCCTCCAAACAGAGCGGTATTTGAATAACCCACAGGAAGGGGTTACCTGGAGAAACAAACTGTTCCTACTCTTCCAAATGAGGCACAGAGTGAGAAGGGAGTACAGTCCCACTCATTTTCTGAAAATCAGTTTATAGCAAATACGGTCTGAATGCAGGATTTGCTTGGGGAGTTTAAGCTCCTAATATCCCAGATTCTCCCTTTCGCTTGCATGGGCATTGCGAGAAAAGAGAGGCATTTTACAGTTAGGTGTAATCCACACCTTGGCACGTTGAAAACAGGCATTTTACACCTCTGTCTTCAGGCTCTAACCGTCCAAATAGAGGTAGTGTTGCCCCAGTTCTTGTTTCTAAGAAGGGAGTGTGAGGTCATAATGGGCCTTTCTCTACCAGAGACACAAGTAATGTGTAGATGACCAAACTCTTGTTCCTGCCAAGTAAAGGCAGAAGCAGGTAGGTAGAAAATTAGCACACAAATTCAGAAGCACTGTTCACAAAAACACTGTCTGAGTACCAGCTCTGTGTTTCAGGAAGAAATCAACTAATATCCAAAAAAAATGCCCATCACATGAATAGAGCATCTGGGCAAACGGAGATGTCCAGGAAGCAAAGGACACTGCTAAGGCAGAATCGTTCTGAAGCCCACACTGTGCATACCTTGTTTCAGCTCCTTCCTAGCACACTATGAGTTGTGATTCTCCAGTGCTATTCTGTGCAATGACAGACCCATTTTCCTATGGAACCTTGTACTGCCACTGGTAGAAGGAGCATGGAAAACTGTTGCACCTCTCGTGAAAAGAAGCACAGATTGGGGTATAGTTTCAATATGTTGCTGAAACTATCGTTTAGAGCAACATGTTCTGATTTCCAACTCCTTTGGTAGGGAAACAATGTGACTGCAGATTATCTGTGGTACATTTTCACTATGTTTCTGAAACTGTCATTTATAGAAACATGTTCTGATTTCCAGCTCCTCCTTTGGTAAGGAAACCACTTCACTATGCAGATTCTCCAATTCACTTGAAAGGAGCTGCATGGCCAAGAGGGACATTTTGCATGAAGTTATACTCCAGGTATTTGGGCTTTGAAACCCTGTATTTGGAACTTGTCTCTTCAGGCTCTAAGGATCCAAACACAAATATCAGTGCCCTTGGGATCATTTCTACAAAGTGATTGTGATGTCATAATTGGACTTTCACTACTGCAGAAAAAGATAGTGTGCAGGGACAAACACTTGCCTCCTGACAGGAAACGTAAAAGAGCAGAGTGGCAGCAATTTCCACTCAGTTCCTGAAATTGAATTCGCGAACAGCAGGTCTGAGTTCCAGGTGTTTCTCCTGAGGGAGAAATCTCAGAATATCACTCCACCTCCCACTCGCTTGAATGAAGCTTTGGGTCAAAAAGAAATATCCAGGTGTGGAATGACACAACTAGTCCCATGACTTCCAAAACAGGCAGTATGCTTTTCTCCATTCCGATTCTAACCATCAGAATATTATGTGTGTTTCTCCACCATTTGCCCATCCAAAGAGAGCATTATTTGTATAAGAAGCCATGGTTCTCCACACGCAAAGGGAACATGGAGAATCAAACTGTTCCTATACTTCCAAATAAGGCACAAAGTGAGCAGAGAGTACAGTCCAATGCAGTTTCTGAAAATCTGTTTATAGCAAACACAGTCGGAATTCCAGGTTTTTCTTGGGGAAATTAAGCTCCTGATATCCCAGATTCTCCCTTTCACCTGCTTGGAAGTTGCTACAAAAGAAAGGCATCTTGCAATTGGGTGTAATCCATGCATTTGCACATTGAAAACAGGCATATTGCACCTCTGTGTTCAAACTTTAGCTGGCCAAACACAAGTACTTTTGCCCCAGTGCTTTTTTATATGAAGGGATTGTGAGATCATAATGGGCCTTTCTCTACCACTGACACATGTAGTGGAGATGACCAAACTCTTGTTCCTGCCAAGTAAATGCAGAAGCAGGTAGGTAGAAAATTAGCACACTATCTCAGAAACGTTGTTCAGAAAGACACCGTGTGAGTACCAACTCTGTGTTTCAGGGAGAGGTCAACTAATATCCAAGAAACTGCCCATCCCATGAATAGAGCAGCTGCGAAAACGGAGATGTCCAGGCAGCAAAAGGCACTGTGAAGCCGGAATGTTTCTTAAACAGGCACTGTGCATATCTCCTTTCAGCTTCTTCTCAACAGAATATTAGTTGTGATTCTGCACTGCTTGTCTGTATAACGACAGCCGTAATTTCCTAAGTGCCCTTCTACTCCCACTGGTAGAGGGAGCATGGACAGCTGTTGCAAATCTGGCCAAAAGAGGCACAGGTTGGGGGTAGAGTTTCACTCTGTTTCTGAATCTGTGGATTATAACAACGTGTTCTGATTTCCAGCTCCTTCTTTCGTAGGGAAACACCTTGACTGTGCAGATTCTCCCATACACTTAGAAGGAGCTGCACGGCCAAGAGGGATATTTTGCATGAAGTTTTACTCCAGGAATGTGTGCTTTGAAACCCAGGTTTTGGCCCTTATTTCTTCAGGCTCTAATAGTCCAAACACAAATAGCAGTGCCCCCAGGCTCGTTTCCACAAAGGGATTGTGATATCATAAAGGGACTTTCAGTACTGCAGACACAGGTTATCAACAGGAACAGACTATTCCTCCTGGCAGTAAATGGCAAAGAACAACCACGAAGTAATTTCCACTCCGTTCCTGAAACTGAATTCACAAAATCAGATCTGAATTCCAGGTGTTTCTATTTGAGGGAGAAATCTCCGAATATCACTCCACCTCCCATTCGCTTGCAAGGAGCTTGTGGTCAAAAGGAGATATCCAACCGTGGAATGGCACTCCTAGTCCAGAGTTTTCCGAAGCAGACAGGGTGCTTTTCTCGATACTGATTCTAACCATCAGAACATTATGTGTGTTTCTCCTGTGTTTGCTCATCCGAACAGAGCGGTATTTTAATAAGAAGCCACAGTCTCCACAGGCACTATGTACCTGGAGAAACAAACTGTTCCTACTCTTCCAAATGAGGCACAGAGTGAGCAGGGAGTACAGTCCCACTCAATTTCTGAAAATCAGTTTATAGCAAACACGGTCTGAATTGCAGCATTTGCTTAGTGAGTTTAAGCTCCTAATATCCCAGATTCTCCCTTTTACTTGCATGGACATTGTGAGAAAAGAGAGGCATCTTACAATAAGGTATAATCCACATCTGTGCACATTGAATGCAGGCATTATACACATCTTTCTTCAGTCTCTAACCGTCCAAACACAAGTAATTTTCACCAGTGCTTGTCTCTACAAAGGGACTTTGAGGTCATAATGGGCCTTTCTCTACCACAGACAAAAGTAGCATAGATGACCAAACTCTTCTTCCTGCCAAGTAAAGGCAGAATCAGGTAGGTAGATAATTAGCACACAATTTCAGAAACTTTGATCACAAAAACACCGTCTGAGTAGCAGCTCTGTGTTTCAGGAAAAAATCAACTAATATCCAAGAAACTGCCCATCACATGAATAGAGCAGCTGGGCAAATGGAGATGTAAAGGAAACAAAAGGCACTGCTAGGCCAGAAACTTTCTGAAGCAGGGATGGTGCATAGCTCATTTCAGTATCTTCGCAACAGAATATGACTTGTGATTCTCCAGTTTGTCTGTACAGTGACGGCCATATTTCCTTAAGTGCCCTTATACTCCCACTGGCAGATGGAGCATGGACTACTATTGCAACTCTGGCCAAAACCGGTACACATTGGGCGTAGCGTTTCACTATTTTTCTGAAACTGTCATTTATACCAACGTGTTCTGATTTTCAGCTCCTTCTTTGATAGGGAAAACCTTTTTTTTTTTTTTTTTTTTTGCTTTTGAGACAGGGTCTCACTTTGTAGTTCAGGCTGGCCCTGAGCTCATTATGGTGCCTAGGCAAGCCACCGTGAACTCAGCAATCCTCCTGTCTCTGCCCTCCTGAGCGCTGGGATTACAGGCGTGAGCCACCACGTCCGGAATTGTGGTATGCGGTGTTGACTGTTGGTGGGCGTGTCTCCATGCCCAGCATTATATGTGGTTACCGGGGATCGAACTCAGGACCTTGTGCTCATGAGGCAGGCGCCAGAACCACTGAGCTAACCCTCCGGTCCTGGTAGGGAAAGCTCTTGATTGGGCAGATTAATTCACTTGAAAGGAGCTGCACAGCAAAGAAGGACAATTTCCATGAAGTTTTTCTCGATGCATTGGTGCTTTGAACCTGGGCATTTGGCACCTCACTCTTCAGGATCTAAAGGTCCAACCACAAAAAGTGGTGCCCCAGGGCTTCTTTCTACAAAGGGATTGTGGTGGCGTAATGGGACTTGCACTACTGCAGACACAGGTAGTGTACAGGAACAAACACTTGCCTCCTGTCAGTCAATGCAAATGAGCAGGGAGGTAGTAATTTCCACCCTGTTCCTGAAACTGACTTCGCAAAAAGCAGGTCTGAGTTCCAGGTGTTTCTACTTGAGGGAGACATCTCTGAATATCACTCCACCTCCCATTCACTTGAGTGGAGCTTATGGTGAAAAGAACATATCCAGCCGTGCAATGGCACTTCTAGTCCAGAGGTTTCTGAAGCAGGCAGTGTGCTTTACTCTACTCAGATTCTAACCATTAGAGGATTGTGTGTATTTCTCCACCATTTGCCTGTCCAAAGAGAGTGGCATTTGTATAAGAAGCCACAGTTCTCCACAGGCACAGGGAACATGGAGAAAGAAATAGTTCCTACTCTTCCAAATAAGGCACAGAGTCAGCAGGGAGTACAGTCCATCTAAGTGTATGAAAATCAGTTTCTAGTAAACACTGTCTGAATATCAGCTTTTGCTTAGGGAGATTAAGCTCCTGAGATCTCAGATTCTCCCTTTCGCTTGCTTGGAGGTTGCTAGAAAAGACAGGCATCTTGCAATGACATGTAATCCATGACTTTGCACATTCAAACAGGCATTATACACACCTGTCTTCAGGCTCTAACCATCCAAACACAAGTAGCATTGCCTCAGTGAATATTCTATGAAGGGATTGTGAGATCTTAATGGGCCTTAGTCTATCACAGACACAAGGGCTGTAGATGAACAAACTCTTGTCCTGGCAAGTAAAGGCAGGAGCAGGTAGGTAGAAAAGTAGCACACAGTTTCAGAATCTTTGTTCACAAAAACATCATCTGAGTACCAGCTCTGTGTTTCAGGGAGAAATCAACTAATATCCTAGAAACTGCCCATCACATGAATAGAGCAGCTGGGCAAACAGACATGCCCATGCAGTAAAAGGCACTGCTAGGCCAGAAACATTCTGAAGCAGGCATTGTGCATACCTCATTTCAAGTACTCCCCAACAGAATATTACCTGTGATTCTCTAATGATTGTCTGTACAGTGACAGCTGCATATTCCTAAGTGCCCTTATACTCCCACTGGTAGAGGGAGCATGGGCAACTGTGGCAACTCTGGCCCAAAGAGGCAAAGATTGGGTGTACAGTGTCACTATGTGTCTGAAACTGTCTTTTATAGCACCATGTTCTAATTTCCAGCTCCTTCTTTGTTAGGGAAACCTCTTGATTGTGCTGACACTCCCATACATTTGAAAGGAGCTGCACGGCCAAGAGGGACATTTTTCAAGAAGTTTTACTCCAGGTATTTAGGCTTTAAAACCAGCTTTTGGTCCTTCTGTCTTCAGGATCTAACAGTCCAAACACAAATAGCAGTGCCCCAGGGCTCCTTTCTACAAAGGGATTGTGATGCCATAAATTGACTTTCACTACTGCAGACACAGGTACTGTTCAGGAGAAGACTATTGCTTCCTGGTAGTAAACAGCAAAGAGCAACGAGGTAGTAATTTCTACTCCGTTCCTAAAACTGAATTCACAAAAATCAAGTCTGAGTTCCAGGTCTTTCTATTTGAAGGAGAAATCTCCTAATATCACTCCACCTCCCATTCACTTGAATGGGGCTTTTGGTCAAAAGGAGATATCCAGCCATGGAATGGCACTCCTAGTCCAGAGATTTATGAAACACACACTGTGCATTTCTTGATTCAGATTCTAACCATCAGAACATTACGTCTGTTTCTCCACCATTTGCCCGTCCAAACGGAGCACTATTTGTTTAAGAAGCCACAGTTATCCACAGGCACAGGGAACATGGAGAAACAAACTGTTCCTACTCTTCCAAATCAGGCACAGAGTGAGCAGGGAGTACAGACCCACTCAGTTTCTGAACATCCGTTTATAGCAAACACTGTCTGAATTCCAGCATTTTCTTGGGGAGTTTAAGCTCCTGATATCCCAGATTCTCCCTTTTGCCTGCTTGGAGTTTGCTACAAAAGAGAGCATATTGCAATTAGGTTTATGCCTTTGAAGGTGCAATTAGGTCCATGCCTTTGCACCTTCAAAACAGGCATTTTACACCTGTGTCTTCAGGCTCTAAACTGCCAAAAACAAGAAGTATTGCCCCAGTGCTTTTTTTCTATGAAGGAAATGTGAGGGTATAATGGACCTTTCTCTACTACAGACACAAGAAGCATAAATGAACAAACTCTTCTTTCTGCCAAGTAAAGGCAGAAGCAGATAGGTAGAAAATTAGCACACAATATCAGAAACTTTGTTCACAAAAACACCATCTGAGTACCAACTCTGTGTTTCAGGGGCAGGTCAACTAATATCTAAGAAACTGCCCATCACATGAATAGAGCAGTTGGGCAAACGGATATGTAAAGGCACAAAGAGGAACTTCTAGGCTGGAATATTTCTGAAATAGGCATTGTGCAGAACTCATTTCAGCTTCTTCCCAACAGAATATTACTTGTGATTCTGCACTGATTCTCTGTCCAACGAAAGCCAGAATTTCCTAAGTGCCATTATGTGGGAACCAGGGGAAGGGAACGTAACTAGAACCTTTCATTAGGTTCCAGTCTCCTGTGAGTCGGCGGCACATGGCGAAATAATAAGTAGGCAGAAATGAGGTTCACTGAGGATAAGTTTGAGCCTGATCCATGCTACTCTGGGTAGCAAAAGACCCCAGGCCCCAGCTCACCACACCTTTTATTCAGTACCTCTTGAGTAACAATGTAACAGGCCTGTGGGCAGGGCAAACATCTCCAATAGTTCTAAAGACATTATGCAGATGAAGATCCGGCTGAGCAGGGCAGATACCCACAATGGAATAGTTCTACCTTGAGGCACCACAGCATGTGGGACCACCGGGAGTCTTTGTTGTTAGCAGAGGTAAGGGCGAGTTGAGTCCAGAGTCCGAGTTGAGTCCAGAGTCCAAGTTGAGTCCAGAGTCCGAGTTGAGTCCAGAGTCCGAGTTGAGTCCAGGAAGGCCTGATCAATTTTTGCCCTTATGATTATTTCTCCCAAAACATGTTCCCAACATATCTCCCTTTCTTTTTATTTTATGTGTGTTTTTAGGGAAAATGCAAGGATGCCCAATAATGGCTTATCCCTACATCAGAGTCCCCAATATACTTGCCTGAATTAAATGGCTATAAAGTTCCTAAATGCAAGGCTATCTCTAACTGTCCTTAGAGGAGAAAGGGCACAGGTATCAATTAATTGCTTAGCGTGAGAAGGGTTGATGTAGAAAAGACCACAGACAGAGAGCTGATTTAATAAACTTTAAAAGAAAACATGTTGCAAATTAGTAATGAATCCTGTTTAGAAATTATTTCTGGTGGAAATTATAAACCAAAAATATCTAGCACTTAGTTATTACATGTATGATTACTGGGAATTTGGAAGTCTCTAATGGATAAGTAAAAGAGAGACCCCCCCCCTTATTTTTTTTTCATACTTTTCTACTAGATGTTTAAGACCAAGGTCTAGTGAGACCCATATTAAATAAAAATTTCTTACTATCTAACAAGGTCAAACGAGTCTCCTCAGGCAGTATCTTGGAACCATGCAGAGTCTCTCAGCTCTTCTGTTGGTGTCAGCCATCAGGATATGTCATGGCCTTGTTTGGCCATATTGCTTTTTTGCAAAAGCATGGGAGATTTCTTTTTCTCACCAGATGACATTCCTTTGGCACACTTTTGGGATCGTAGGATCTCTTGGAGATGGTTCCCTCAGTTCCGTCCTGGATCTTCAGTAGTCATAGTTGACCTTGGAGGGCCAGGGCCAAAATATTGGCTGCCTTTTTTTGCCCAGTTACCTTTTTAGCTTTGGTCTCTGGAACTTTAGTTGTTAAACACCCAGGAGAGAAGATAAGTAGCATAGCATATGCAATTGGAGTACTGAATCCAATTATTAAATCTATCTGTATATAAAGCATTTAGGAATAAAAACATAGGTTTAAGAGGCTATTACACTTGCTAATCATGGTTGTTTTAGTGGTTGAGTCACTGTCTAAAGTTAAAAGGGCCTTAACTAAAGAACTTACACATAATATTTTAGCATGACAATTGTGACATTATCCTTGTGATACACTTAAATTTGTCTCTACTGTAGAATAGCCATTGTTAGACATACTTACTTACCCAAAATGTATGGCAAATGTCCAAATCCAAAGATGAATACCATACACAATATTTGAAGACCTGTACAATTATGAAACATAAATACATCTTAAACACCAGTTAAATAGCAATAATAAGTATCACAATTATATTAAACCTTGTATCCTTCAATGTAGTTTAATATACCAAAGGCATCTTTGTACTAACTCCCCCCTCATTTTTTTGCTTGTTTGTTTGTTTTGGTTTTGGTTTTTGTGAAGATTGCCAATGTAAACATAATATATTTAGAATTTTACCAATATAAATATTTTACAACATTTATAAACCTTAAACCTTTAATGTGTACCAATGCAACCAATTTGTAATAATACCAAGACCATATTTGTTAAGATAAGTTTCTCATAAGGTTGTGAAAGTACTGATGGTCCCATTAGTGAACAAAGACCAGAATAATTAATTTTCTGGGCAGCTGCTCCTCTGTTCACCAAGGGGGGTTCCATTCAGCTGTCTCCAAACTTCAAGGGTTTTATTCAAAAGGAAAGAATTTTTTTTTTATAATTTGGTAAAAACAGATTGTGGCAATAAATATTCTGTATGGAGCTGATAAAACTTGTTTGGATTATTGCAATTAAGGGAAAACGTATTTTTGTAAAGTATATTTGAGCATTACTAGCAACCTATGGAAAAAAAGGTATGCCTTTAATAACATTTATCTGAATGGTTGATTACAGGTGTAAACTTGTAGAAAAAGAAAAAATATTATTATTTTTTTAAGATCAAAAGCAAAAGAAAAATTATTTTGAGCTCAAACAAAAGAATTAGACAAGTTGCACAACTGGACAAACATATAAACAGACAAACATGCAAGACAATCTATAAAATTAGAGTGCACTCAAATATATTTGGCCAAACTGAACTATAATATCTCTTGTATAATTTTTAGGTTTCTAATTGTAATTAAGACCGGTCAAAAACCTTTTGTAGGTCAATTAACAGGGATAATATTATAATTAGAATCAAAGGGAATGAAAGGTGTTTCCTAGCTGTAGGGAACACTGTTAAGGCCTGAGTCTATGCTTGTTCTCCCTCTGAAGGTGAAGTCTTGGTCCTGGTCTTGGATCTGTCAACCAGCACAGGTGAGGTGGGTTGCTGAGGCACAGCTGGATCCTCATTCTCAGGAGGATTGCTGTTTTCTATTCTCAAAGATGTTGGTGATTCTAGCAGGGTGACCCATGGTCGCATATTCCGAGATGGCAGCCACAAAATTTCATTGGTATCTGTCAGCACACAAGCAAAACCTCTCCACCAAGTCATTAAAGCAGCAGGGCCACTCCATTTACCTGTTTGAATATCTTTCCAAAGTACTTGTGGTCTCTGGGTTTTTGTTGTGGGGTCTGTATGCCAATGGAGCATAGCAGGTGGTTGTGTGAAACTTGGTGCAGGATTTAAAAAGTTAAGTACAAAAACAGCTAGATCTAAATGGGCTTGTGGGTGCAGCTGACTGGCTCCTTTTGATTAAGCAGCTGATGTTTGAGAGTGGCATGGGCTCTTTCTACTATGGCTTGTCCTTGTGGGTTATATGGAATACCAGTAGTATGTTTAACATGCCAAATAAGAAAGAATTTTTGGATAAATTTATTAACATTTGATGGGCAATTATCAGTCTTAATGGCTTTGGGCACTCCCATGGCAGCAAAGGCGGACAAGCAGTGTCGTTGAACATGATGCCCTTTCTCACCAGAGTGACATGTGGCATGTATCAAGTGTGAAAATGTGTCTATAGAAACATGGACAAACCGAGACTTACCAAAAGAGGGGATGTGTGTCACATCCATCTGCCAAATCATATTACAGGCTAGTCCTCGAGGTTTAGTTCCTTCTGGGGGAATGGGCTGTGGAATCTGCTGGCAACTAGGATAAGCCATAACTATCTGTTGTGCCTGAGCTCGAGATAGTTGAAAATCATGTTGTAATACCTTGGAGTTCTGATGGAAGTAGCTATGTGATTCCTTGGCCTGATCGAAGGCTGCAAGCAATCCTATAAGCTTATCTGCTTGAGTATTGCCATGTGAAAATGGACCAGGAAGATTGGTATGTGATTGAATATGTCCAATGTAAAAAGGAGCAGTTCGTTGATGGATACCCTTTTGTAATCTTAGAAACAAGTTAGTAGTTTAGGTTCCAAGGTAGAACGAACCATAGCTCCTTCTAATCTCTGGGCTAAAGAGACTGCATAAGAGGAATCACTTAAAATATTAAGGGGTTTGGAAGGGAAGTTTTCAATCACAAAATTGCTAGCAATTCTGACTGCTGAGCGGAGACACCAGGTGTAGGTAATACATGGCTGAAGGAAGTGCTCCAAATTGCTGCTTGGCCTTTGGAGGAGCCATCAGTAAAATAAGTGGAGGCATCTTGTAATGGCTGAAATTGAGTAACCTTGGGGAGAATAAATCCGTGCTGTGCCAAAAACTGAAATAGCGGATCACTAGGATAAAGATTATCTATCTGTCCCATGAAATCTGCAAAGGCTACCTGCCAATATAAAACAGTTTGTAGCAATGTATGCATTTGAGCCTTATCGATTGGGACAATGATGAAATGAAGATCAGCTCCAAATAGTTGTCGGGTGCGATTGCATCCTAAGAAAACTACTTTTGCAATTTGCTCTAGATATAACTGTAAAGATTTTACTAATTGGTTAGATAAAAACAGCCATTCCATGGGAAAGACTTGTTTTTCATAGCATTGTCCTATTAAGCCTGTAGGTGAATGGGAGGTGTTAAGTACAAACAAATAAATTGGATAGGTAGAGTTAATACAAAAAACCTGCCGGTCATGTATGGCTTGTCCTATTAGTTGTAATTCCTTTTGTGCCTCTGGAGTTAATTTTCAAGGGGAATCAAGATCAGAATCTCCCTGCAATATACCATACAAATTTTGTACTTGAAAAGTTGGTATCCCTATTTTTGGCCTAATCCAATTAATATCACCTAATAATTTTTGAAAATCATTTAGTGTTTTTAATTTGTCCTTTCTAAACTGTATTTTTTGTGGTCTAACAGATCACTCTGAAAGCAAGGTACCCAGATATGTATAAGGCTCAGATAGTTGGACCTTTTCAGGTGCTATGCACAATCCAAAGTGCAGTAAGTCCTTTACAACAGCAAAGGCCTGTAAGAGTAGCTCTTGTGTACTCACGGAAATTAATATGTCATCCATATAATGTGTTAAATATACAGTAGGAAATAATTTGCGAGTAGACTGAAGAGCTTCTGCTACAAAAAGCCGACATAGTGTAGGGCTGTTAGCCATTCCCTGAGGTAATACGGTCCACTGAAAATTTTTCATTGGTTCTTTAAAATTTACACTTGGTACTGAGAAAGCAAATCAGGGTCTGTCATTTGGGCACAAAGGAATGTTAAAGAAGCAGTCTTTTAAATCCATAACTACAATTGGCCATCTTTGGGGAATTGCCACCGGGTTAGGCAAACCAGGTTGTAGGGCCCCCATTGGAATGAGGCTCTTGTTAACTGCTCATAGGTCTTGGAGCAAATGCCATTTGCCTGACCTTTTAGGAATAACAAAGACAGGTGCGTTCCAAGGGCTCACAGATGGCTCTAAGTGCCCTTCGGCAAGTTGTTTTGATATAAGTTGCTCTAAAATGGTTAGTTCCTCCTGTGTTAGGGGCCACTGATCAACCCAAATGGGATCATTTGATTTCCATTGTAGAGGCAAAGCTGCCCTGGGTGGAGAAACTTTTTCAATGGCCCCAACTAAAAATTTTGATTATAGCCAATTCCAAAACAATTGTTTTTCTGTTGTTGTTGAATAGGCTGTGTTGTACCCTGAAGCTGTTCACCTAATCTTTTTCCTGGCTCATATCCCATTTTATACATCATTTGTTGAGCCGCTGAATTTTCAGGGGGCAAAGTAGTCACTACAACTCTCCATTCTTCTAACAAATCTCTGCCCCATAAATTTACAGGTATGGGATCTATGTAAGGACAAATATGTCCCATCTAACCATCAGGTCCTTCATAAGGTAAAGGTATAGAGCTTTGTAGAGCTTGTTAAGGGGCACCAAAGCCTATCAATGATGTTTTAACTTGTTTTGTACACCAAGCTGGGGGTCAAAAGGATGTGGATATAATGGATACATCTGCACCTGTATCTATTAACCCTGTAAAGAATTTGCCATTTAATTTAATTTTGCACATGGGCCGGTTTTTGGAAATCTGTTGGGTGAGGTAAACCTCTTGAGAAATTTGTGGCTGAGGATTTTGTTGGGAATCTTTAAGGTTAGCATTATTTAATTTTGGTTTGGGCAAGAGCAATAAGTGTGCAACACAATCTCCTGGTTCTACAACCCAAAGTCCTGTAGAACTAACAGGAACACACAATTCAGAGTTATAATCACAGTCAATAACAGCTGGAATATCAGTAATGCCTTTTAAAGTTAGAGAGAACTTCCCAAGTATCAAACCAATTGTTCCAGGTAGTGGGGGTCCATAAATTCCTCTAGGGACAGATACAAGAGCCTCACCCCCCCCAACAGGTGAACTTTCTGAGCAGCAGGAAGGTCTAATGCTGAGTTCCCGAGAGTTCCCATGATGAGGGAAGAGATACCCCTCTGGACACCCATGCCATCTGGTTCTGTACTTATGTGTGGGTCTGAACTGGGTACAACTGGTTAGAGGGACTGGATTCCCCTGGTCATGATCCCCTATTATTTCCCGAGCCCGGGGAAGGGCTCCATTTCCGTTTCCCTGCAGCAATACACCATCTCTATCATATTTGGAGTGGCAGTCTTTAGCCCAGTGCATGCCTTTACAGCAGCGAGGGCAAGGGCCAGGTGGTAACTTATTCTTGTTAACTGCCTGACTGGGTTATTCCAAGTTATCATGTAAAGCCACTTGACTTTTACAGTTTTTTGCAAAATGCCCCATTTTTCCACAATTCAAACATTTTATATCATTGTGTGCACCATATAAATGTTGAGAAATGGCTTGAGCCATCAGAGCTGAATTGTATGAAGAAGAGCCAATGTTTTGACATGCCTTAATATATGCTCCAAGGTCATTAGAAGAGCGTACAGGATTTATTGCCTGTTTACAATCTACATTAGCATTCTCATAGGCTAGTTGTAAAATCAGGATATCTGCTGCCTGGGTATTAGATATCTGTCTCTTAATTACTTGTTGTAATTGGGCTACAAACTGTGTAAAAGTTTCCAGCGGCCCTTGTATGATTTGAGTAAAACATTGTGTCGGTGCACCATCAACTGGCACAGAGGCCCAAGCTCTCCGCATGAGGTCCTCTAGCTGGTGAAAGAGCAATGCTGGGCAATCAGCTTGCCTAAGTCTGAGAATTCACCACAACCGGAGAGCATATCAGAAGTAAGCTCTCTGGCCTGAGCATCTCCCTGAGCATTTTTATGAGCCTGTTCCCTAATTAAGGAGCACAGTTCTACCTCAAAATGGAGATACTGAGCAGGGGACAGGCATGTTTTTGCAAGATGAAAGACTTCATGTGGAACCAGAGAATAAGTCTGAAGTATATTATCCAATAAGCCCAGTGTATAGGGGCTTTGGACACCATTAGTCAGCACGCTTTCCCTGAGCTGCTTTAGGATATGAAAAATGAAGGAGTTGTGAACATACATGTCAACTACAGGGTTGTCGGGGTCAGGGAGAAGTGAAATAGGAAAGCACAAAGGGTCTTCAACAGCCTTGTCCACTGTAAGTGGCCTCTGTAGGGTACTGTGGTAGGAAGTGGCCTTAGAAGCCGGTTTTAGGAGGGGGGCAACAAGACCTGTGTATGGCACCTGAGGAGGCTGTGGGGCTCTTGATTTAGAGTTCTCGGATGGGTCTGAAGCTGCAGTAAGGTGAAAGCAAATGGGTGAAGAAGCTGAACACTGGGAAGCATGGGCAGAGGAGCAAGTGGGGTGAGGGGTATCCACAGTCTCCTGAACTGACTGAGAGAGTTTGAGTGCAGAATAGACCAAGGCCCAAGTATTTAATGTTTGAGGGGAAAACAATCCCCTCTTTGCCTGGCTTCACGAAGAATAGTTCCCACACGTTCCCATGTTGCTAAGTTAAGTGTCCCCTCCTTGGGAAGAGATGGAGCATATATTTCTATGTCTTGTAATAATTTTCTCACATCTTTCTTTGGTACTTGATATGCTGCTTGCTTTAACAGTGACTTAAGCAATTTGACAAAGTTACACTGAGCTGATGACAGAGACTGACCCATATTTTCTATTCAGTAAAGATAGATGATTACTCCCAGCTGGACAGACTTACCACTGGTGTCCCTTGTCCACGTCCGCAATCGTCCTGGGAGATCCGTGTGCTGTCTGTTCTACTTCAAGCGTGTCTCACAGGTGAATTGAGAAATAGATCCAATTTAAATCCACGATGGGCGCCAAATGTGGGAACCAGGGGAAGGGAACGTAACTAGAACCTTTCATTAGGTTCTAGTCTCCTGTGAGTCGGTGGCACACGGTGAAATAAGTAGGCAGAAATGAGGTTCACTGAGGATAAGTTTGAGCCTGATCCATGCTACTCTGGATGGCAAAAGACCCCAGGCCCCAGCTCAGCACACCTTTTATTCAGTACCTCTTGAGTAACAATGTAACAGGCCTGTGGGCAGGGCAAACATCTTCAATAGTTCTAAAGACATTATGCAGATGAAGATCCGGCTGGGCAGGGCAGATACCCACAATGGAATAGTTCTGCCTTGAGGCACCACAGCATGTGGGACCACCGGGAGTCTTTGTTGTTAGCAGAGGTAAGGGCAAGTTGAGTCCAGAGTCCGAGTTGAGTCCAGAGTCCGAGTTGAGTCCAGGAAGGCCTGATTAATTTTTGCCCTTATGATTATTTCTCCCAAAACATGTTCCCAACACCCTTATACTTCCACTGGTAGAGGGAACATGGACAACTGTGGCAACTCTCGCCCAAAGAGGCACAGATTGGGGGTAGAGTTTCACTATGTTTCAGAAACTGTCGTTTATAGCAAGATGTTCTGATTTCCAGCTTCTTCTTTGGTAGGGAAACCTCTTGATTGGGCAGATTCTCGCATACACTGGAGAGGAGCTGCACGGCCCAGAGGGACATTTTTCATGAAGTTTTACTCCTGGCATTTAGGCTTTAAAACCAGCTTTTGGCCCTTCTCTCTCTTCAGGCTCTAACAGTCCAAACACAAATAGCAGTGCCCCAGGGCTCATTTCTACAAAGGGATCGTGATGCCATAAATTGACTTCCACTACTGCAGACACAGGTTCTCTACAGGAAAAGATTATTGCCTCCTGGCAGTCAACAGCAAACAGCAACGAGGTAGTAATTTCCACTCTGTTCCTGAAACTGAATTCACAAAATCAAGTCTGAGTTCCAGGTGTTTCTATCTGAGGGAGAAATCTCCGAATATCACTCCACCTCCCATTCGCTTGAATGGGGCTTGTGGTCAAAAGGAGATATCCAGCTGTGGATTGGCACTAGTAGTCCAGAGATTTACCAAGCCTGCGCTGTGCATTTCTCAATTCAGATTCTAGCCATCAGAACATTATGTGTGTTTCTCCACCATTTGCCCATCCAAACAGAGCACTATTTGTATAACAAGCCACAGTTCTCCATAGGCACAGGGAACATGCAGAAACAAACTGTTCCTCCTTTTCCAAATAAGGCACAGAGTGAGCAGGAAGTACAATCCCACTCACTTTCTGAAAATCAGTTTATAGCAAACAGGGTCTGAATTCCAGTATTTTCTTGGGGAGTTTAAGCTCCTAATATCACAGATTCTTCCTTTCCCTTGCATGGATGTTGGGAGAAAAGAGAGACATCTTAAAATTAGGTGTAATCCACACCTTGGCACGTTGAAAAAAGTCATTTTACACCTCTGTCTTCAGGCTCTAATTGTCCAAATGCAAGTAGTGTTTCCCCAGTGCTTGTTTCTACGAAGGGAGTGTGAGGTCATACTGGGACTTTCTGTACCACAGAAACAGCTAGCAGAGATGACCAAACACTTGTTCCTGCCAAGTGAAGTCAGAAGCAGGTAGGTAGCAAATAAGCATAAAATTTCAGAAACTGTTCACAAAAACATCATCTGAGCACCAGCTCTGTGTTTCAGGGAGAAATCAACTAATATGCAAGGAAATGCCCATCACATGAATAGAGCAGCTTGGTAAATGGAGATATCCAGGCAGCGAAAGGTACTGCTAGGCCGAAATCATTCTGAAGCAGGCACTGTGCCTACCTTGCTTCAGCTTCTTTCCATCAGGCTATTAGTAGTGATTCTCCAGTGCTTTTCTGTGCAATGACAGCGGTAGTTTCCTAAGTGCCCATATAATGCCACTGGTAGAGGGAGCATGGACAACTGTTGCATCTCTGGTAAAAATAGGCACAGTTTGTTGGTACAGTTTCAATATGTTGCTGAAACTGTTGTTTATAACAACATGTTCTGATTTCGAGTTCCTTCTTTGGTAGGGTAACCACTTGACTCTGCAGATTATCCGGGGTACAATTTCACGATGTTTCTGAAGCTGTCATTTATAGCAACATGTTCTGATTTCTAGCTCCTTCTTTGGTGAGGAAACCACTTGACTGTACAGATTCTCCCCTTCACTTGAATGGAGCTGCACGGTCAAGAGGGACATTTTGCATGAAGTTATACTCCAGGCCTTTGGGCTCTGAAACCCGGCATTTGTCACTTCTCTCTTCAGGCTCTAAAGTTCAAAACACAAATAGCAGTGCCCTAGGGTTCGTTTCTACAAACGGATTGTGATGTCATAATGGGACTTTCACTTCTGCAGACACAGCTAGTGTACAGGGACAAACTCTTGCCTCCTGAAAGTAAATGGCAAATAGCAGAGTGCTAGTAATTTCCACTCAGTTCCTGAAATTGACTTCACAAACAGCAGGTCTGAGTTCCAGGTATTTCTACTGAGGGAGAAATCTCAGAATATCACTCCACCTCTCATTCTCTTGAATGCAGCTTTTGGTCAAAAGGAAATATCCAGCTGTGGAATGCCACACCTAGTCCAGTAATTTCTGAAGCAGGCAGTGTGTTTTTCTCCATTCAGATTCTAACCATCAGAATATTACGTTTGTTTCTCCATGGTTTGCCCATCCAAGAGAGCGGGATTAGAATAAGAAGCCACGGTTTTCCACAGGCACAGGGAACATGGAGAAACAAACTGTTCCTACTCTCCCAAATAAGGCACAGAGTGAGCAGGGAGTACAGACCAACTCCATATCTGAAAATCATTTTATACCAAACACTGTCTGTATTCCACCGTGTGTTTGGGGTGATTAATCTCCTGATATTCCAGATTTTCCCTTTCACCTGCTTGGAGGTTGCTATAAAAGAGAGGTATCTTGCAATTAGGTGTAGTCCATGCATTTCCACTTGAAAAATAGGCATTATACACCTCTGTCTTCAGGCTCTAACCATGCAAACACAAGTAGTGTTACCCTAATGCTTGTTTCTACAAATGGAGTGTGAGTTCATAATGGGACTTTCTCTACCACAGACACAAGTAGCGTAGATGACCAAACTCTTTTTCCTGCCAAGTAAAGTCAGAAGCAGGTAGGTAGCAAATTAGCACACAATTTCAGAAACTTTTTTCACAAAAACATAGTCTGAGTACCAGCCCTGTGTTTCAGGGAGAAATCAACTAATATCCAAAAAATGCCCATCACATGAATAGAGCAGCTTGGCAAAGAGAGATGTAAAGGCACCAAAAGGCACTGCTACACCAGAAACTTTCTGAAGCATGCTCTGGGCATAGCTATTTTCAGCATCTTCGCAACAGAATATTACTTGAGAATATTACTTGAGTCTGTACAGTAACAAACTTTTGCCTCCTGGCAGTAAATGGAAAAGAGCAGAGAGGTAGTAATTTCCACTCCATTCCTGACACTGACTTCACAAAAAGCAGCTCTGAGTTCTAGGTGTTTCTAATTAAGGGAGACATCTCCCAATATCACTCCAACTCCCATTCGCTTGAATGGAGCTTGTGGTCCAAAGGAGATATCCAGCCGTGGAATGGCACTCCTAGTCCAGAGATTTCTGAAGAAGGCAGTGTGCTTTTCTCGATTCAGATTCTAACCATTAGAACATTACGTGTGTTTCTCCTCCGTTTGCCTGTCCAAAGAAAGTGGTATTTGTATAAGAAGCCACAGTTCTCCAGAGGCACAGGGAACATGGAGAAACAAACAGTTCCTACTCTTCCAAATAAGGTACAGAATGATCAGGGAGTATAGCCCCTCTAAGTTCTGAAAATTTTATAGTAAACAAGGCCTGAATATTAGCCTTTGCTTGGGTAGATTAAGCACCGGATATCCCAGATTCTCCCTTTTGCATGCTTGGAGGTTGCTATAAAAGATAGGCATCCTGCAATTACGTGTAATCCATGACTTTGCATGTTCAGACAGACATTATACACCTCTATCTTCAGGCTCTGACCATACAAACACAAGTAGTGTTGCCCCCGTGCTTGTTTCTACTAAGGGAGTGTGAGGTCATAATGGGCATTTCTCCATAACAGACACAAGTAGCATAGATGAACAAACTCTTGTTCCTGCCAAGTAAAGACAGAAGCAGGTACCTAGAAAATTAGCACACACTTTCAGAAACTTTTTTCACAAAACAACTCCATCTGAGTAGCAGCTCTGTGTATCAGGGAGAAATCAACTAATATCCAAGAAACAGCCCATCATATGAATAGAGCTGCTGGGCAAACAGAGACATCCAGGCAGCAAAAGGCACTGTTAGGCCAGAATCTTTCTGAAAGAGCAACTCCACATACCTCTTTTCTGCTTCTTCCCAACGGAACATTAGTTGTGATTCAGCACTGCTTGTCTGTACAATGAAAGCCATATTTTCCTAAGCGGCCTTATACTCCCCCTGGTAGAGGGAACATGGACAACTTTTGCAACTATGGCCAAAAGAGGCACAGATTGGGTGTACATTTTCACTATGTTTCTCATAGTTTGGTTTATAGCAACATGTTCTGATTTCCAGCTCCTTCTTTGGTTGGGAAACCTCTTGATTGTGCCGATTCTTCCATTCACTTGAAAGGAGCTGATGGAAAAGAGGGACATTTTGCATGAAGTTATACTCCAGGCATTTAGGCTTTGAAACCCAGCATTTGGCACTTCGGTCTTCATGATCTGCCAGTACAAACACAAAGAGCAGTACCCCAGGACTCGTTTATAGAAAGGGATTGTGATATCATAATGGGACTGTCAGTACTGCAGACACAGGTACTGTACAGGAACAGACTCTTGCCTCCTGGCAGTAAATGGCAAAGAGCAATGAAGTAGTAATTTTCACTTCATTCCTGAAACTGAATTCACAAAATCAGGTCTCTGTTCAATGTGTTTCTATTTGAGTGAGAAATTTCCAAATATCACTCCACCTCCCATTTGCTTGAATGGAGCTTGTGGTCAAAAGGAGATATCCAGCCATGGCATGGCACTCCTAGTCCACAGATTTCTGAAGCAGCACTGTGCTTTTTTTTGATTCAGATTCTATCCATCAGAACATTAGGTGTGTATCTCCACCTTTTGCCCATCCAAAAACAGGGGTATTTGAATAAGAAGCCCCAGTTCTCCACAGGCCCAGGGAACATGGAAAAACAAACTGTTCCTACTCATCCAAATAACTCACAGATTGAGCAAGCGGTACAGTCCCACACATTTACTGAAAATCAGTTTGGAGCAAACACGGTCTGAATTCCAGATTACCTTGGGGAGATTTAGCTCCTGATATCCCAGATTCTCCCTACCCTTGCTTGGAGTTTGCTAGAAAAGAGAGGTGTCTTGCAACTAGGTATAATCCACGCCTTTGCATGTTGAAAACAGGCATTTGACACCTCTGTCTTCAAGCTATAACCATCCAAACACAAGTACAGTTGCCCCAGTGCTTGTTTCTGCAAAGGGAGTAAGAGGTCATAATGGGCCTTCCTCTACCACAGACACAAGGTGTGTAGATGAACAAACTCTTGTTCCTCGCAAATAAAGGCAGAAGCAGGTAGGTAGAAAATTAGCACACAATTTCAGAAACTTTCTTTACAAAAACAGCCTCTGAGTACCAGCTCTGTGTTTCAGTGGGAAATCAACTAATATCCAAAAAATTGCCCATCACATGAATAGAGCAGGTGGGGAAACAGAGATGCCCATGCAGCAAAAGGCACTGGTAGGCCCAAATCATTCTGAAAGAGGCACTGTGCATACCTCGTTTCACATTCTTCCCAACAGAATATTTGTTGTGTGTCTGAACTGCTTGTCTGTTCAATGAAGCTGTATTTTCCTAAGTGCCCTTATACTCCCACTGGTAGAGGGAGCATGGACAACTATAGAAACTCTGGCCAAAAAAGGCACAGATTGGAGGTTCAGTTTCACTATGTTTCTGAAATTCTCGTTTATAGAAACATGTTCTGATTTGCAGCTCCTTCTTTGGTAGGGAAAACTTGATTGTGTATATTCTCCCATTATTTGTAAGGAGCTGCATGGCCAACAGGGACATTTTCATGAAGTTATACTCCAGGCATTTGGGCTTTTTTACCAGGCATTTGGCACTTCATTATTCAGGCTCTAAGGGTCCAAACACAAATAGCTGTGCCCCAGGGTTCGTTTCTACAAAGGGATTGTAATGTCATAATGGGACTTTCACTATTGCAGACACAGGTAGTATACACGAACAAACTCGCCTCCTGGCAGTAAATGGCAAAGAGCAGTGTGGTAGTAATTTCCTTTCCGTTCCTGAAAATGACTTCACAAAAAGCAGGTCTGAGTTCCAGGTGTTTCTATTTGAGGTAGAAATCTCTGAATATCACTCAACTGCTCATTCACTTGAATGGAGTTTGTGCTCAAAAGAAGATATCCAGCAATAGCACTCTGAGTCCAGAGATTTATGAAGAAGGCAGTGTGCTTTTTTGGATTCTGATTCTAACCATCACAACATTACCAGTGTTTCTCCACCATTTGCCCATCCAAAGAGAGTGCTATTTGAGTAAGAAGCCATGGTTCTTCACAGGCACAGGCAACATGGACAAAGAAACAGTTCCTACTCTTCCAAACAAGGCACAGAGTGAGCAGGGAATACAGTCCCTCTCAGTTTCTGAAAATCAGTTTACAGGAAACACGGTCTGAATTCCAGCTTTAGCTTGGTGAAATTAAGTTTCTCATATGCCAGATTCTTCCTTTTGCCTGCTTGGAGGTTGCTAGAAAAGAGAGGCATCTTGCAATTAGGTGTAATCCACGCCTTTGCATGTTGAAAACAGGCATTATACACCTCTGTCTTCAAGCTACACCTGTCCAAGCACAAGTAGTGTTGCCCCAGTGCTTGTTTATATGAAGGGAGTGTGAGGTCATAATGGTAGTTTCTCTACCACAGACACAAGTAGCATAGATGAATAAACTCTTGTTCCTGCCAAGTAAAGGCAGAAGCAGGTAGGTAGAAAATTAGCACACAATTTCAGAAACTTTGTTCATAAAAACATTGTCTGAGTACCAGCTTTGTGTTTCAGGGAAAAATCAACTAATATCCAAGATACTGCCCATCATATGAATAATGCAGCTGGGCAAACCGAGATGCTCAGGTAGCAAAAGGCACTGCTAGGCCAGAATGTTTCTGAAGCAGGCATTCTGCATACCACGTTTCAGGTTCTTCCCACAGAATATTAGTTGTGATTCTCCAGTGATTCTCTGTACAGTGAGAGTCGTATATTGCTCAGTGCCCTTATACTCCCACTGGTAGAGGGAGCATGGACAACTGTTGCAACTCTGGCCAAAAGAGGCACAGATTAGGGGAATAGTTTCACTATGTTTCTGAAACTGTCATTTATAGCAACATGTTCTGTTTTCCAGCTTCTTCTTGGTTAGGGGAACCTATTGATTGTGCAGATTCTCCCATTCACTTCAGAGGAGCTGCATGGCCAAGAGGGACATTTTGCATGAAGTTATACTCCAGTCATTTGGGCTTTGTAACCAGGCATTTGGCACTTCTGTCTTCAGGCTCTAATGGTCCAAACACAAATAGCAGTGCCCCAGGGTTATTTTCTACAAAAAGATTGTGATGTTATAATGGGACCTTCAATACTGCAGACACAAGCAGTGTACAGGAACAAACTCTTGCCTCCTGGCAGTAAAGGGAAAAGAGTAGGGAGGTAGTAATTTCCACTGCATTTCTGAAACTGACTTCAGAAAATGCAGGCCTGAGTTATCCATCTGTTTCCAGTGGACTGAAGGCCACCCACCAGCCCACTGTACCCTGGGAGCAGTTTGGACTTGACCACCGGGCACCATCCATTTCCGGCAGACTGAAGGCCGCCCACAGGCACACTGTATCCAGGAGCGACACAGAATCAACTACCAAGCACCATCCGTTTCCAGAGGACTGAGAGCCGCCCACCGGCCCACTGTACCCAGGGAGCGGTGCAGACTCAGCTACCAGGCACCATCCGTTTCCAGGGGACTGAAGGCCGCCCACTGGCCCACTGTATCCTGGAGTGATGCAGACTGCGCTACTAGGCACCATTCGTTTCCAGCAGCGGTGGAGGACTGAAGCCTGCCCAGAGGCCCACTATACCCTGGAGCTGTGCAATGAGGAGTCAGGTATGAAACCTGGGTGCCATCCACACCATGGAGAATTCAGGGCCTCCACCAAGCCCCAACCCCATCCCGGAGCTGTCTTGTGAGGACACAGATCCTAGAGGATTTGGAGCCATCTCTTGCGTCCCTCCACAGGAGGTGTGCTCCTAGATCTGCACTGAAAGACCATGGAAGATTAAAAAAAGGGGGTAATCTAGCTTCTATTTTGCTATCTACTCCTAGATCCCTCTATTCACCTCTTGTCCCCACACTCTCTCCTATCTTCCTGTCAGAAGCAATACCCAGAAGTTAAAGATTTCTTATGCTGCCCTATTTCTTCTTCTGTACTGTTATAGGAAGCTGTGCAAACCCTCCAATGGTCTTACAACACACAGTTGGTACAGTTGTACATATGCCCTTTTATCCTGTAGTACCCGCTGGCATATATGAGGTTCTACGGTATAGGTGATCTTCATAAATCTGATAACACTATTACATTCTCCTACTCTCTCCCTACCTCCCTGATTACCCAGTGCCCATTTATCCACAAAGGGTTCAGGGTGTCCATTTATGATCGGTATGTTATATACACATTGCTGATTACTTCTAAAAGCTGGAATATAGACATAGAGGTAACTCATAAGCTCAAAGTTTCCAGAATAGAATTTAACAAAACTTTTATCTTATTTACTGTGTTTAATACTGATATTTGCATTTATTGTATTATGGTAACAAATATGATGTGATTGTTCGCTTAGCTACCTCTCATGATGTGTGCGAACTGAGAACTCTCAAGGGTCAGTACAGATTCAAGGAGGACTCCCCAGGAAAGTACCACATCCAAAGGGCCCCAGATAATAGAAAGAGACCTGCAACAAACGTTGCCCTGTCATCAGAAAAAGAAGAGCATTAATAACAACAAAAGAGTAGAAATGAGAAAATACACACACACACACACACACACACACACACACACACACACACAAAAAAAAAAAACAGACACAAAGATCACCACCACAGGGAAATTCAGAGAAAAGGGAAATAGGGCAAACTGAAACTCAAACACCAGGACTTTTGGAGATGATAACTAAAGCGGATCTAGTAAAATGGAAATCAGAACTCATCTCTGAGATCTAAACAAGGAAACTCTCCAAAGTAAAAGACATCACTAAAGAAGAGATTAGTGAGATGATACAATCCAAGATAGCAGAAGCAATGGAACCTTTTAAATAGCTTCAAGCAGAGCTCCAGGGAATGATGGAGAATGAAAGCTTGCACAGTAGGATGAATGAAGCAGAAAACCGAATCTCAGACCTAGAGGACAACATAGCAACCAACAAGCTGGAAAGGTATAATCTATGGAAAAGAGCAAGGAACCATGAGAAATCAATTCAACAGCTTCCAGATGACTCAAGGAAAAATAATATAAGCCTGATTGGAGTCATTGAGGAAGCAGGAGACAGTGTAAAAAAGCTACTGTCTGAGATAAGAACAGAAAACTTCACAGGAAGATAAATAGCCATACAGATAAGTGAGGCCTATTGGACTCCAAAACACCATGACATAAAAACAACTACACCTAGATATATAATTATAAAGGTTCCAGATGTACAACAAAAGAATGAAATACTGAAAAAAGTGAGAGAAAGGAAGAAACTCACCTATGAAGGGAAGCC